>CAUYQG010035333.1:0-19114 GCA_963574415.1 Tarsius wallacei | reverse complement strand
TGATGGATGATTTTTGAGATGTGTTGTTGAATCTGGTTTGCTAGGATCTTGTTGAGAATTTTAGCATCTATGTTCATCAAAGGTATTGGCCTGTAGTTCTCTTTCTTTGTTGGGTCTTTACCTGGCTTGGGTATCAATGTGATGTTAGCTTCATAAAATTTAGGGAGAGTTCCATCTTTCTCAATTGCCTGGAATACTTTCAGTAGGATTGGTGTGAGCTCCTCCTTGAATGTCTTATAGAATTCTGCTGGAAAGCCATCTGGTCCAGGGTTTTTTTTTGTAGGTAGTTTTCTTATTACATAATCAATTTCCTTGATTGTTATTGGTCTATTTAGGGTCTCAATTTCTTCTTGTTTCAGCCTAGGCAGGTTGTGTGATGTCAGGAAGTTCCCCATTTCCTTAAGGTTCTCAAGTTTGTTTCTATACCGGTGTACATAGTAGTCTCTAATGATCTTTTGTATTTCTTCAGGGTCAGATGTGACTTCACCTTTTGTGTTTCTGATTGTGTTTATTTGGGCATAACATTGCTTCCAACCAGAGAACTCATCTCACAGCAAGTAATAAAGTGCGGCACTCGGCTCATGCTCCTGAGTTCACGGGTCTCACCATGTCTGCCATCACCCTGCAGCAGCCAGCCTGCTAAAATGGTAGAATGGCCTTCTGATATTCAGTTGCAGCCCAGAATATGGGAGCAGCTTGCTGGGCTGAGGTAATGTCCTGAAGAATAAGGTGCATGCTCTGAAATGGTTGCCAACATAGGGTCAAAATTCAGTTCAGGTACATATCCCAGGAAACCTTCCTAAGTCCTTCCTAAACGTACACACACTCAGACTCAAGTGGGGTCTCCTATGCCACATTATATACTGTTCTCATAATCATCACTACACTTTACCAAAATGATCTGCCTATATATTTTTTTCCTTCCCTCTGCCCAAATATAAAATGCTTAGGGACAGGAAACATACAGTAATAATTTTTGCATTTCAAGAAGTTAGCATGGTGCCTGTCACATATACAGGATTCAGTAAATAGCTGCCAATTTATAAAACACAGAAATTTATCTTCTTACAGTTCTGGAGGCTGGAAGTCCAAGATCAAGGTGGCAGCATCTGTTGTGGGCCTTCTTACTGCATTCTCACATGGCAAAAGGGCAAGAGAGAACCAATTCCCTCCATCAAGCCCCTTTATAAGGGCACCTAATTACATTCATGAGGGGGGATCCCTCATGGTCTAGTCACCTCTTAAAGGCCCCACCTTTTAATATTATCACATTGACAATACTTGAATTTTGGAGAAGACACATTTGAACTATAGTGTGGTTTACTATGTGCTTTTGGTTGTATGCAGGATATTGTATCACGTACATAGTTCTAGGCAGAACTATGACCTTGTTATTGTCTTTGCTTGTAGGTTAAGTATGGTTGAATGAGATGTGTATGGGTGCCAAAGTGACAAGGGGTGAACTTGTGGTGGTGGATTTGGGGTATCCATGTGACTGGCTTACAGGATACCCAGACTATGGTAAAGTATTATTTTATCTCTCAAGCTTCAGCAGGGACTGGGCCTGGCCCTCTACTGAGAAGGAACCCAGCTGGTTTGGCATTTGGTTAGACTGGCTGGGTTTCCCCAGGTGTTGTCTGGGATATTGATGTTTAACTTTCGAGTGAATGTTAAAATTACCCGGGAGCTTTAAAGTCACACCGGCCGAGTCTGATTCTTTGGGGAGAAGAGCCTTGATTTTGCATCCAAACAGTTTCTCATGTTCTGTCCATCTCTGCTTTGCTCTTGCCATTCTTTTTCCATGGCAGTTCTCAGACCTGGTCCTTGGATCAGCAGCATAGGCATCAACTGGGAACTTGTTAGAGATTCAGATTCTTGGACTTCACTCTAGACTTACAAAATCAGAAACTCTGGGAAGGGGATCCAGAAAGTCATCCTTTAAGAAACTCTCAGGTGATTCGGATGTAGCAAAAGCTGGAGAACCGCTACCCTCAAGTACTCTCTTTTCCCCTAGTAGTCCTCTTCCAACTAGTATTCATCTTCTGAGACTTAGCTTAGCTGCTGCCACTTGTTCAGCTCAGAGAAGTAATATCTACTAGTGGCAGAGTTAGGAAATACTTAGAATTCAGAGATGTTTTTATGTTTAGTGATTTTTCCATATACTAAGCTTGTAGGAGGTACGTATAATAAAAATTAGTGTAAGTTTCAATTCTGGTTTATTACCATTGGTAAGACTTCCTGAAATAAATTTAATAACTTGTTTATAATTTTTAGGAATGATAATGTTACATGTGTGTTGATTTAAATCTAACTTTGTTTTAAATCTAGTGGGAAGAAATCTTTAAAACCTAAACTCTAGATTCATGCCAAGAAAAATTACTTCTTAATGTTCTATTTGTTTAGGAGTTAACCAAAAACAGAATTTGCCAGATACACTCTATTGTTTTCTTTAACTAGGAGAAAATTGCTAACTAAAAACTTTTTCAGAGTCATCCCACCATGCTAAGATAGTGTCATAAAAGTTGAGCTTGACTCTAAGCAATTCAGTCTGGAGTTCAGCCTCAAACAATGGGCTGCGCATGACTGGATGTTCAGGAATACTCTACAGTTTTCCTGTTTGCCTACTCCCGAGGCACCTAGAGACTTGGCAGGGTGCCTCTTATCTCTAGGATTCTACAGATGTTGTTAGGAGGACTGGGAGCATGCAAGAGCTCCCCTTGGGTGGAGCATTTTTCCTACCTTCCAAGTTGCATAAGCTGTTTTAAAAAAGAAGAAAACCAGTAAGCCAGTATTTATTGAATGCTTCCTCTCCAATAAAACTCCTTGATAAGAAGGGCATATGTAATAGAATAAAAATGCCCCCTGGAAAGGTAGACTTACAGCCAAGATGGATCTAAGAGATGATTTGACCCATCATCCTTATTTTATAGAAGATTATATTGAGAAGAAATTAAGTAAATTGTACAAGGTTATAAAATTACTTATTATCAGCACTAAGTAGGCTCCTCTTCTGATCTAATAATGATTCCACAGGGAAGGAGAAGAGGAAGAGAAGGAAGGAGGGGGGAAGGGGACTTACGGTGGCTCAGCCTGTAATCCTGCGCTTTGGGAGGCCGAGGTGAGTGAATTGCTTGAGCCCGCGGGTTTGAGACCCACCTGGGCAAGTTGGCAAGACCTAATCTCTACAATCAATAAAAAAATTAGCTGGGTGTGGTAGCGTGCGCCTGTAGTTCCAGCTACTTGGAAGGCTGAGGTGGAAGGATCACCAGAGCCCAGCAGGTCGAGGCTGCGGTGGCCGGGAGCGGTCACTGCACTCCAGTCTGGGCGACAGAGTGAGACTCCAACTCAAAAAAAAAAAAAAAAGACTTGGTTAACATGCACAAAACAATTAGAAATAATTGTTTGTAAATTCAATAGAAAGTCAGAAGGATCAGTCCATGGCAGAAGAGTCTTCATGGAAGAGTTTCCTTAGGTGGACCTGAGGGGACAATAATGTCATCCTAGAGCAGGAGAGGGAGGGATTATTGTCTGTAAATTCAATAGGAAGTCAGAGAGAAGTACAAGGCAGAAGAGTCTTCATGAAACAGCTTCCTTAGGTGGACCTGAGAGGGCAGGAATGTTGTCATGAAAATGGGGCTGGAGAGGCCTCCATGTGTTCAGAAGAAAGGCCTGAGATTGGCTTGACAACAGCAGACACAACTAGAGCAGTGGAGCACATGGCTGGAACCTCAAGGAGGAGCATGTGGCTGAGAGTCCAGTGTCTGGCAGAGGCCGGGCCTTGGTTTCCCAGTTTCCTGTGTCACCATAACACGGAAGTTGAAGTATTGATTTTCTTTCACTTCGTCTCTGCACTTCTGTAACAATTTGTATACCGCCCCCCCAAAACCCTAGAAGTTATTTATAAAAAATTGTGTATTTATTCTTACATGCTTAAACTTCAGTTACCTTCAAAGTATGCTCTGTTTGATGCAATGCACTTGTCAAGATGTGTTTTCCACCCTCAGAACAGTCTTTGAACTTGTCAATTTTGATGCCTTTTAGTGCTAATGCCATTTTTTGGTTTCACTTTTTCCACATTGGCAAAAAATTTCCCTTTGAGGACTTTTTTCACCTGAAGAAACAAAAACAAAAAATTGCCCTGGTGAGATGGGGTGAACAGGGAGGGTGGGGCATTGGGATCATGCCGTTTTTGGTCAAAAACTGTTGAACTCTCAGTGTGGTGTAGGCAAGTGTGCTGGTAAATAATCAACCATCGTGAAACGGGCAAAAGGGTTGAAAGAGTCTACCTCCCCCACCCCCAAGAAAAAAAATTCACTTAAGCCAAATGCAGCCTCTCACAATAATGCTAGCTGGTGCACTGATGCCAATGTGTTCCTAGAACACTTACCTAGCAGGAAAGCCTGTACTACAAGTGGCCTGCCCTCCAAAAGATAATTCTGTCATTTTTGGGTCCCCTCCTTGAACACTTCTTTTATGATACAACAGACCCTCCCGTTAGTTTTCTTCATTTTTAAAAAATATCTGTCTTTCCAATAAGTTTGGGCCTCCTTAGGCTGGAGGCCGTTACTCCCATATTTTTGCAGGGCCCGAGGAGCTAATGACTCCTTCAGAGAGTATGTGGGCACGGAGTGGCTGAGGGCTGAGCATGGCTGGCCTGGCTCAGTGGCTGTGTGGATTGCTGGTTTTTATAGGGTAGGTTGAGGGTGGTGGTGGGGAGGAAGATTAGGAGGAGAAGCCGGGGGTTAGGAAGAGGGAGCACCGAGGATCTGGATGGGTGTGGAGGGAGCCATGCGCTTGGGAGGCATCAGAAGCAGTGATGGTGAGGACGTGGTGTCATACATCGCGTTGTTTTACTCAAGTTGGTGTCCCATCTCAGACGAAAAGCGTATCTTCTGCTGGGGTGGGGATTGGGGGGGGGTCCTGGGCCCAGCAGGCCTGGTCACTCCGGACCTCCTCTGCTCCCTTCTTTCCTTTGCTCCGGACGCTGCAGGACCCCGGGAACCCCCGTACGTCCCCCCTCCTCCACCGGCGTCCCCCCACGCTCTCCTCTCACACACGTGTGTCTGCGGAGCCCTCCTTTGTTCCTTGTTGGCCTGGTAGTTACTCTCATCAGGGGCTGCTCTGGACATTCTTTTTCTTTTTGAGTTGGAGTCTCACTCCGTTGCCCAGCCTGGAGTGCAGTGGCACGCTCACAGTGGCAGCCTCGACCTGCTAGTCTTAGACGATCCGATCCTTCCACCTCAGCCTTCCAAGTAGCTGGAACTACAGGCATCTACCACCACGCCCAGCTAATTTCTTGATGTATTATAGAGAGGAGGTCTTGTCAAGTTGTTCAGACAGGTCTAGAACCCGTGAACTCAGGCAATCCTCTTGCCTCTGCCTCCCAAAGTGCTTGGATTACAGGTGAAAGCCACTTCACCAGGCTAATTTTTTGATTTACTGTAGAGAGGAGGTCTCTCCAAGTTGCCCAGGCTGGTCTAGAACCCCTGGGTTCAGGCAATCCTCTTGCCTCCACCTCCCAAAGGGCTGGGATGACTGGCGTGAGCCACCGCGCTCAGCCATGCTCTGAACATTCAATAAACAAAGCAACACCTCCTCCTGATGTTTTCCCTCATTTTTCTCCAAATAATTTACCATCTGACATGCTGGTATTTAATTTTTTTCCCTTTGTTTCTCATCTTTCTCTCATTAGAATGTAAGTTCCATGGAGGTGGAGACCATTGTTTTTCTTCACTGTTTTATCTGTAGCTTTGAGGACAGTGCCTGGTGCGGGAGCTCGGTGGTATTTTCTTTAATGAAAGATGGTGGAAAGGGTTCTATGCCTTTCTCTTTAAACCTGTTCACTATATACTTGCTACGGGGTTGTTTTTTCTGACCTTCAGCAAATGAGTATCTAGGGATTGGGGAGCATGAAATAGGCCCTGAGTGGGGAGCATCTGTCTTGTTGGATGATCTCAGGGTACCAGGGTTTCAGGGGCTCAGAGCTGTGGGTACGCCAGTAGGCCATAGTGTGAGGAATATTTTGGGGGCCTTGTGGGTAGGTCATGGCAAGGTCTTGCCTTTGTGTGGATAGAGATGGGCACCACCGGAGGCTTGAGCAGGGGAGACATCATCCCACTGAGGCTGCAGAAGTGTCAGCATGGCCCTGTGGAACATGGACCGCAGGGAAGCCAGGGTGTGTTGGGGCCTTGGCTTGTGGCAGCAGGGAGGTGGTGGGAAGTGTCTCAACATGAGGCCTCAAGTGCTTGAAAGTGGAACCAACAAGATCTGCTGGTGTCAGGGGTATTGGGTGTGAGAGAAAGAGGAGGTGAGAGTCAGAGCAATGGTTTGATGGGAGCCCCTGGAGGGTGGACCAGGCTGTGAGCCTGGGGGCAGGGCATAGTGGGGGAGGGCAGGGGGATGGTGAGAGGGGGGAGGGAGAACTTCCCTGGAGGTGGCCAGTGCCAAGGGTGCTGTGTGAGGAGAGGTGAGCGATTTGCACAAGAGAGAGTAAACATCTTTCTTTAATGTAGATGAGTAAGATATAATTAATTACATAGATAATGATCTAATGATGTAGATAAACATAATTTCTATTCTTTAGTCAATAGTTCCTAGTTAATACTAGATGAAAATAATGGCAGTTAAAATTTGTGCTATTAGATGTTGTCTACTTCCTGAATTTAAGCTTATTATGAAAATATACGTGTGCATATTTGCATTCCCAATGGATTTCATAGAGCAGAGAACTTAGTGTCACCAAGCCTGGGTAAGTGCATGTAAGATGCTTTTTAGGCACTTTTATACCATCTTGTTTCCTTTCTTTTTAAAAAAAATTCCAAATTCTTATTTATTTATATTAAAGGCAGAGTCTCACTATGTTGCCCAGGCTGGTCTCAAACTCCTGGCCTCAAGTGATTCTCCTGCTTTGGCCTCCCAAAGTGCTGGGATTTTAGACATGAGCCACTGAGCCTGGCCTACCCTCCTGTTTTTTTTGTTGTTGTTGTTTTTTGAGTTGGAGTCTCACTCTGTCGCCCAGGCTGGAGTGCAGTGGCATGCTCACTGCCACCTAGTGTCGACCTGCTGGGCTCAGGTAATCCTTCTGCCTCAGCCTTCCAAGTAGCTGGAACTGCAGGTGCATGCTACCATGCTCAGCTATTTTTTAAATTTATTGTAGAGACATTGTCTCACCATGTTGCCCAGGCTGGTCTCGAACTCGTGAGCTCAGGCAATCTTCTCGCCTTGGCCTCCCAAAATGCTGGAATTACAGGATTGAGCCACTGTGCCTGGCCACCCTTCTGTTTTCTAATGGCACAATTGGCCAAATGTAGCACAAAGATTCTGAATCTTATATGACAGTGGTGTTAATGTTGGAAATCTTTATTATTTAATTTTAGGCTTTGACTTCGCCGTAAATGCTTTCTGATGAGAAGTTCTGTCTTTCCTAGAATGTGAATTCAGCTGGTTTAATTCTATTAAGTGTCTGTTCATTCATGAATTTCTTTCCTAAAGTACTTTTGTACTTTAAAAGCCAGTTTTTTCCAAAAAATACAATACTTATAACAAATTAAGTATTTATAAATTATATTTAGATGTCTAGGTTATTTTTAACTAACATTACAGCAAAAATACTGAACATATCCAATAAAAAGATATCAAAATTCTATTGTGGTGGTGGTGATAATACTACTGAATAAGAAGCAATGTCTTCTTTTTTAAAACTTGAATCCATGAGCTTAAGGAAAGCAGGCTTCCCTGACCTCTCGGCAGCCTTGGCCATGGGGCCCGTGGCCTTGTCTTCTGGGAGCCCACTTCCAGCTTGCCTTCACCTTCAGGGCTCTTTGCTGTGGCTGACTCATACCACTCAGCCAGCTTTTAAATGTTGGTGCTGCAGGCTCAGTTCCAAGGTGCCTGCCTTCCCTTTCGTATGTCCTCCCTGTGTGAGCCTATCGAGTCCCATGGCCTCTACTCTAACTCTAGGTAACTTCTCCTGGTGACCTCTCTGCGGGATCTCAGGCCTGCATGTCTGTCAGTGCAGTGTCTCCCTCTGCCTGCCGCATGCGCTCTTAATGCTGAACCCACTACCCTCTCTCCTAAACGTGGTTCTCCTCCAGTGGTTCCCGCATTAGCATTCACATCCCATCTACCCAGTTGCTCATGTCTGCCACCCACAGGCATCATCCTGGACACCCTTTTACTGCGTCTACCATATGCAATGACTCAGCTCCTGTGGGGTCCCTCTCTTAAATGAATCCTGAATCTGCCCTTTTCCTCCACTGCCAGTGTCCTAGGTCAAACCACCATGATGTCCCACCTAGAACCCTGCACTTCTAATGTGCATCCATTATTCCAGAGTAGGAAAAAACCTACCTGTGGCCAGAGGAAGGCTGGGAGGGGGAGAGTTTGGATAGAGGAACCTGGAACAACAACCTGGAACCCTTAGTTCAGGGTCCACTTTACTCTGTAGGTGATGGAAGTTAACAGAGGTTCTGGGATCAGATTCATGCTTAGCAGACAACTCTGGAATTGAAATAGGTTTCTCCAAGAGGGAAACCTGTAGCCCTGGGAAGCTCAGCAACAGCCTATAGGTAGGCATCATGGAGACCTGGGGAGGTGGGAACTAATGGGGGGACTCGATCCCCCTGTTTGTCGTGAGTCCCTGAATGTGACTTTGAGGCTAAGGGAGCCACAGTAACTGCATTGATGGAGGGAATATGGGAAGAGGAGAAAGCAGGAGAGAGAAGAGGCCTTTGGAGACCGATGTCAAAGATGAGACTGGCTTTGGCCTGCTGTATCTGATGCTAGAAAAGATAGTCAAGTGCTTCCCTCCACCTGCCCCTCCCCATACATGTTGAAGATTCAGTCTTATGGTGAACATATAAAAAATACGGTCCTTATCTTCAGGGGACTTGTAGCCTTGTCAGGGGAGGAGTTTGACTTATGTGAACTAAATATACATGTACAAATGTTATACTTTGATGTTAAGTAGCATGTTGCACAGTATAAGAAACTAAGTTTCTTCAAATGTGTTACCTTGAAGACTTAATGAATAGAAGCCTTTCTTAGAAATAAAATGTACTTGTAAAGTAGAGTCTCCTCTCTAGCTGACTTTAAGATATTTTAGGAAAAAAAGCACAGCATACTTATAAATCCCCTAATCTATGAATTAGCAGTAATGGGGTATAATATTAGGAAGAATTCCTAGTGTGCAGTGAAAAAGAAAAAACAAAAAATTACTTCTATCTCTAGATGAGTAGCTATAATATTGGCAGAATTTTCTAGAAATGTTCCCTGATTGAATGCTGCCATTTTTCTGTGGTAATAGTTAAGGTGTATAACCCCTTCTGAGACCCTGGTAATGTGTCTGAGCTCTGTGACATTCCATTCACTTCTCGCTGGTGACCTTGGTTGAAAACTCACTCTCAACAGGAGTTCCAAGTCAGGTACATTGTGAGTCCATATCAGAACTTCATCTTTCAATTATAGAATGTTAAAGAAATAGTTACTCACGTAGCAAAGATTGGCTTTTCAAGGGCTATTTCATGGCGCTATTAACTCAGAGACACCATTACTTAAATGTAATTTTTATTATTACAATTAAAGACTGATTTGATTTTATGAGATCATGCATTTTTATTTTATGAAAGTTTTATAGTTAAATTCAACTTAAAATATTACTCTGTATTTAAAATAAAATATAAGCAAGAACAGTATTAAAACTATACTGTACTTCTCTTGCAATTGATGTTAAAACTTCCATGCAAGTGGTTACTTTGGTAGAAGTAAACGTTTCCTGATACAACTATGTCATAACTAAAAAAAAGCAAAGCCGGCTCATTCTGTTTGTGAAGTTAGGAACAATTGTTTGCTTATTAAATATATCAACTCTAATTAAGTTTATGGTCAAATTTTTGGTGAAACATAAAATTTGATTTCCTTTTAGCTGATTCTCAGAGGAAGGCATTTCTTGGGGGGTCAAAGTGAGTTTTCATTGTTACTTTATTGTTTGCTTAGTGCAGAGTTGTAAAAATTGAGATTAACCACTCAAAATGCCAGCTTCTGGTCCTAACATTTCACGAAGAGAGGAAAATTACGAGCTGACTGCAATATGGTTATACAACTAAGATTCGTGTAGCTATTGTGTTGCTGTACAGGCCGACTACTTAGGGCTTTGGAAGTTTCCATGTGATTTTTTTGGAAAGGTTTTTTGGTTTTGTTTTTGATGGAGGAAAAGAATGCAAAAGAGTATTTGCACTAAATGGATTAAGCTGTTAGTAAACATGTCCCCTTTAAATTAACTGACGGTGGGGACAAAGAAAGTGCTTTGTTCTTGTCAGCTAGATTTGTCTTAAGTCACAGAGACAAGTGAAGGAGCAGACCCTTTTTAACTCCCTTATGAAAAGGCAGAGATTACTTTGGAAAAGTTCTGTGAAATGAGGAGACATTGAATTAGATTCTTCCTCCCATTTATTTTGGCAGAAGCTTGCTCTTCTTTCTCTAACTTGCCTCTCTTGGGAGGGAAACTTGGCTTTTCCAAAATCAAATTAGCATAGGAACAAATGCTAGTCAGGAATGTGCATCCTTTCAGGGCTCTTAGCCCTTGTGGTGAATAAGTCTGCGTGGTGAGTGGCTGGTGACTCATGCAACAACCCCAGCTTCTCGGCTGTGCTGGGAGATAATGAATCTCACTATCAGCTCTGCTCAACAGAGAGCTCTTGTTCAGTTTATGGCCAGGTGATGAGTGGGCTGGGCCCCTTAGAGGAGGCTGTCTTTGAATTGGGTGCTCACATCCGGTGAGGACATTGCTTTGGTCACTTACACCTTCACTCATTAAAAAAAGAAAAGAAAAAGAAAAAAAAAGGAAGGAACAGTCGGTTTACAGGGGACTTTGTTGGGAATCTTTTGGTCTTGGGAAGGGAATACAAAACCTAAAGGAATTCAAAAGGAGGAGAAGCAGCAAAGAGACCCAAGGGAAAATGACATGACCTCTCCCAGTTGGAGCTGGGCAAATTATCTGTTCATTTGTTTTAGTTTTCTAAATGTGAATGCTCGGGTTTAAACTGACGTGTCAGGGAAATGTGAAAGAGACAGGACTGAAATTTAAGATGGGGCACTGAGTTTCTTCTTCATTTGATAGTTTTTTTGTTTTTATTTATTTATTTATTATAGAGATGTGGGGTACAATTCAGGGTTAGGAATACAAACATGAATCATGCAGGTACCCTTGTTGATGAGGTGTGGCCCTCCCTCTCCTAGCAATTTATCTCAACTGTCAATCCCATTCCCAATTCCCTGACAGTTTCCCACTACTGCCAACTGCTTTCTTATAGTATTATAATAGTTTAAGGTCTGCTTATGAGTGAGAACATATGGTACTCTGTTCTTTGTTTCTGTATAGATCACTGAGTATGATAGACTCTAAATCCATCCAAGTTGCTGCAAAGTCCATATATTTGTCCTTCTTTATGGCTGCATAGTATTCCATTGTGTATATGTATCACATTTTTTTATCCAGTCCAGCTTCGATGGGCAGCATGGTTGGTTCCATGTTTTTGCTATTGTGAATAGAGCTGCAACAAACATGCATGTGGGTATCTTTTTTGTAGAATGATTTGAGTTCCTCCGGGTATATTCCCAATAGGGGGATTGCTGGGTCATATGGAAGGTTAATTTCTAGTTCTTTCAGAGATCTCCACACTGTCTTCCAAAGAGGTTACACTAGGCAAACACTTCTTAACTGGCCTCTTCCCTGCCAATCTATTCCCCACTAATCCATCTTCCCTACTGATGGCAAAGTGATCCTTCTAGATTGCCCTAGTAGTGAGTTTCTTCACTGATTAATTATTTTCATTGTCATCTGCTGTATAAATTTCAGTTTCCTCATACAGCATCCAAAGTTACCACAGGGATTAAATCTAAAGTGCTTGAACAGTGCCTGGCACACAGGAAGTACTACAGAAATGTATTATATAGAACTATTGTTATTTGTAGATGACCTGGTCTCCTCTCTGCTTTTCAGTCTGAAATGCTGTCATTCCTCCATATGCATTATTGCTCACACTTTTCCAAGCACACATCTGGGCTTTACACACACAAACACACTTCCACTTTTTAGACGGCTTAATTTCTCCTATCTCTGTGTGGAACTGTCTTTATATCCTCCTCTCCTGTGGCTTCATAGCCCCTCTCACACACCAACTAGTTAATTTCTTCCAATTCTATGCAAACTCTGAACGCCGCAATGCTTTACCAGTTGCAACCGCCACACTTGATCATAATTTTTTTATACGCTCGCCTTCGCTAACAGGTGGTAAGCTCTCCTTAGAAATGAAGGGATCCCATTTTTCTTATTTCAAGCACTTGACTAAATGCTGGCACATAGAAGCGCCTATTGTTTAGTAGGATTTTTTTTTTCCCCCGCAAATGAAAAACGTAGGCTACTATTAGACAAAACGATATTAAGAATATGATGATATAGAAAGAAATTTCCACTCGGGCAAAATAAGGAAGTTCAGTCAAAATCCAAGTTTACCTTCCAGCTAAGCACTGCCGGTCAGGTTGCAGTTTGGTGGAGACCCTGACGTTTGGCTCCGTTGGCGCCACGTGAAGTTTACACGAGGTTAATCAACATGCCGCCTTCCCTTCGATTTGGGGGTCACGTGGGGAGCATTTTATTCCACCCCTGCAAACGTTCCCGGTGCCTCGCTAGGAACGGGAGGGTGTGAGAGTCTAGTCGCCCCCAGGGACTGCCCCTCCTTGTTTTTAACCCTCGGAGCCTCCACCCGCGCAGCGCCCCCTGCCTCGGCGTCGCCTTGGAGCAGCCGGCGAGGGTGGCGGGGGACGCGGGCGACACGGGTGGCGGGGGAGCGGGCGGCCGGAGGTCGGCGGCAAGAGACGCGAGTGGCAAGGGTCGCCAGGGGCCGCGGGCAGCGGGTGGCTGGGCTCGCGGACACCGACTCGCCCCTCCCCAGCGTCACGTGCGCGCGGACGCACACGCCCCCTCCCTCCTCCCCTGCCCCCTCCGCCTCCCGATCCCCCTCCTCCCCCCGCGAGGGTGTGCTTGGCAGACGGCGGAGGGGGAGCGAGCGAGCGAGTGGGCGCCGCCGGGAGCCCGCAGCCCTGGCGCCCGCCGCTGCCCGGTGCCCCGCAATATGCCGCGGCGGCCCGCTGGCCCTGCGCCATGGCGAGGCTGTGCCGGCGCGTCCCCTGCACCCTGCTTCTCGGCCTGGCCGCGGTGCTCCTGAAGGCGCGGCTGGTCGCGGCCGCCAGAGCCGATCTCGGCCGCTCGGACCTCAGCCTCATCCAGCAGCAGCAGCAGCAGCAGCAGCAGCAGCAAAAGCAGCAAAAGCAGCGGGAGGAGGCTGAAGAGGAGAGTCCAGAGGGACCTGGGGCATCTTCCACTTCCACGGCTCCAGGTAGGTTCCTGTCTTTCCAATCTCGGCAGGCGATCTGGGATGGCCGTGTTGGCTTCCTCGTCCATTCCCTGGCCAGCTACATCCCCGTCCCCAACCCCAACCCCATCCCCATCCCTTCCGACCTTCCTGCCCAGCAGCCGGTCGCGCCTGCTTGAAGCTCTGAGCCCTGCAGTGGGCTGGAGAGGGCTCGGGAGGGCTCGGGGTGGGTGACCTTCTGGATTGATTTCTCTTTTTACATCTCCCTCCCTTCTTCCTGAATTCTTCCCTCGGCCCTGGGAATGACTGTACATACACACACACCTGGTTCTCAAATCCCTTCAGCATTTTGGTCTCTATCCTTTTCTTTCCTGGAGACCGAGAAATCTTGCCATAGACACCCACACAGCCCTTTCACCATTTTTCCCCCGCTGCTGTATTTAAATTTAGTCATGGAGAAGGAAATCCTGATGTATTTTGTTATTTATTTCTCTCTCTCATCTTGGGAAGGGTTTAAGGGTTCATATTATTGCAAAGATGCCTTCAGTACAATTAAGATGAAGCAAAACAAAATGAAATAGGAGTTTGTAATGGGAGGAGATGGGGACAGATAAGATAAAAGTCTGGAGTGGCATTAGTACAGCAAAAGCCTAACCCCACAGAGGGAAATCTGCTTACTTGTTAGAACTTAAATGAGGCAGACTCTTGACACTGTTCAGTAGGGTGAAGAAATAAGACTGTAGTGTCTGCGGCTGTAACAGTTCCCTAATAAGTCTCTCCTACCTTCCCCCACCCTCCCATTAAAGATCCAGCGGTAAGCAAATGGCTGGATTATTCATTTAAATAGCCTTTCCCTACCCCCCAGCCCAGTCCCCTTCCTGGCTTAGATGGAAAGAAAAAAAAAAAGCCATCAATGTTCTGACAAGTGGGCTTAGGTTTTGTGAAACCAAAGCGATTTATATTATAATGTTTGTTTTTGTTTTTAAATCCTGCCTAGCCAAATTATACAAGATGCTGAAATGAGATTTGAAAGAGTGGAATAGGCATTGCTTGCTCATCCTGATACTCAGGCATGACAGCAGTGATTCACTACAGCCAGGATGATTTAATTTATCAGTGTTCTGAGCATAGGATGAAATCACCAAAGTGTGCAGGAAAGCATGTGTTTCTGTCACCCTCTTAAACCAGTTAATAACCGTCAAGTGTGGCTAAAAATCCTGACAGGTCTGCCAGGGGCAGTGGGGTGTTTCTACCCAGCTTTTAGTAACAGAAAGCGATAATGACATGGTTTGGGCGAGGCTGCTGTTAGACATGCTATTCATTAAACTTAAGGAAATTGGAGATAGGAAAGCGATCATCTTCATTATAAGATAGATTCCATAAACTAACTGTGAAACATAAGTCTGGGAGAGTGTTGGTGGGTTTTAGGGTTTGCAGTATTTTTTTTATTTCTTTGAGAAATATTAGTTACATGGGTTTTGACTACCGTGATATACGTACGTCATGATGAGGGTTCTGAATAACTGCAGTAATATGAAAACTTTTGCATCCAACATGAAAAAATATATTTGTGAGAGATATTTTGAAAGTGAAGATCATTTGGGAAACTGGCAGTTTTTGTTTTGTCTATTAGATTAATTGAGATAAAGGAACCACTATCCAATAGATCAAATTAGAGCCTGAAAGGTGACATGTGATGACGTTTGCTTCTTCCTCAAAAACTTGAACTCCCTAAGCCAGTGGCAAACAAGAGAGCAATTCAGTATTGAGTCTTACAGTGGAACACAGCCTATAAACAAACAATGTCAAAACATTCCTCTGAACGTATTGTGGTCTGTACATTGAGCTGTTGGTTTCCTGTTGGAACCTTTGTTCCTCACACAGCTGGTGATCTCTTTACAAACATTAAACAGGATCATTTCTGTTCACAGTCCTCCAGTGGCTTCCTATCTCTCTCACACGAAATGCCCAGATCCTGAAAATGACCTACAGCGGTCTAGATTGTTTGGATGCCCCTCTTCCTCCCAACTCCTCAGCCCTTGTCCTAACTCACACCGCAGTAGTGACTCTGGCTCTGTTTCTTCAGTCTGCAGGTAGGCTGAGGTGCCTGACCTTTCAACTTGCCATTTCCTCTGCCTGGAATTCTGGAGCTTTACATTCTCAGATTTGCCCAAACGTCTCTAACCGAAAGGCCCTTCCTGACCAGGTGTATTAAATAGTAATCTACAATCTACACAGCCTTTTCCCTTAGCCTGATTCATTAGCCTCCATGGTACTTACTGTCCTCAGCCCTTCTTATAAGCCTGTTTCTCCTTGCTGGAATGTAAGCTCTACAAGTGCATGGGCTTTGTTTTGTTCACTACTACATTGCTAGTACCTACAGGAGCATCTGGAACCCATAGTCACTTACCCGTTTGTTGGATGGATGAATAAATGAGTATACTGGCAAGGATCACTTTCTCCTTCTGAGTATTTGCTATTGGAGAAATTCTTCACTGGAATTTATCAGGGGTATATAAAAATAGACATGTTATGTAGCAAGATTTGTAAGTAAAAGTTATAAAGTATGTAAATTTTTGGATCTTTAATTTTAGCTAATTTCAATGTTTATATTATGCTGACTGCAGAAAACTGATTGATACCAATACTTGAGCCAAATAATCAAGAAGATTCTTTACCAAGTGCACTTATAATCCTATTATGGCCTAGGAGAATATTAAGGTGTAATTTAAATAGGGATTGAGCCTGAGTTCATTCTTTGTCTCTATATGGTGCTTCTAAGTCTTTGGGCATGCCCTATGAAAAACTATGGAACTCTCTCAGGCAAAATTTAGAAAACAAGACCCGTGCAGTGACTGGTATGTCACTAAGCCTTATCAGTCCATAGTAGAAATTGACCGTTGATCTTGGTTGGTAGTCTCTGTATTTTATTATTCTGAAAAGTTTATGTCTCTTTTTATTGCTGAGAAATAAGAAAAAACCTGAATGTGATATATATATATATATATATATATATATTATTATTTTTCTTTTTTTTAAATCAGGATTTTAAAAAAGGACATTTCCATTTTCTCATTAAGTTATAAAACCACCCATCTTCAGAGAGTGGGTAGAATAAAAAAAGACTGCGGTTGGGATCTGTCGAATCAGTCATTTTCTTGACAGTGTGAAGCAGCTCTGATTTCTCCATCTGCACCAATATTTGAAGGACCAGAGAAGAAGTAATTTGGGGGCTGGTGGTAGCTGAGACGACCATATCATATTCACTCTGATGGCCCATTAGATGGGAGGCCTGCTGGGGGTGGGGGTGGGGCGGGGGAGAGGAGAAAATAATGAGCCCCATTTAAAATCTTCCATGTGAAGCAGAGACACAGGGATCTCCAGGGATTTAGAAATGTCTTTCACATATAGAGAAAGCTTCCTGAGAGGTATATTTTCATGGCATGGACATTTTTTATTATATATTTCACTGATAATCTATTTTTAAACTTTTTATTTTGGAAAATGTCACATTTGTAGAAAGTAAACAGTAAGTGTAATAAAAGCCTATACTCATCGCCTAGCTTTAACAATGGTCAAGCCCGGCTTGGTGGCTCAGCCTGTAATCTCGCGCCTTTGGGAGGCTGAGTTGAGTGGATTGCCTGAGCCCGCGGGTTCGAGACCCGCCTGGGCAAGCAAGACCTCATCTCTACAATAAATCAAAATATTAGCCGGGCGTGGTAGCGCACGCCTGTAGTTCCAGTTACTTGGAAGGCTGAGGCGGAAGGATCGCCGGAGCCCAGCAGGTCGAGGCTGCGGTGGCCGGGAGCGGCCACTGCACTCCAGTCTGGGCGACAGAGTGAGACTCCAACTCAAAAACAAAACAAAACAAAACAAAAAAAAACAATGGTCAAAATTCGGTTATTGTTTTACTTATATTTCTAACCATTTCAAATATATAGGATTTTAAAAAGTAGTTCGTTTTTGAAATAAAACATACATACAAGGAAATGTACATACCTTAACTACACTATTTGGACAAATAAATATACCCATGTAAACATCACCCCATCAAGACAGAGAACATTTACATCACCCTAGAAAGTTCTCTCACATCCCCTTCCCAGACAATCCCTGCCCCTCACCTAGAGATACCCGCTGTTCTGATTGTTTTCGTCATAAGTTAATTTTGCATTTTCTAGAGCTTCACAAAACGGAATAATATAGCATGCGTCCAGCCTTTTTACCTTAGTCTAATTTCTACAGATTTTATTCATGTTGTGGTACATTCCGTAGTTTATTCCTTTTTATTGCTGAGTAATATTCCTTTGTATGAATCACCACAGATCATCAGTCTATCGCTTCTTCTGTTTGTGGGTATTTGGTTTGTTTTCAGTTTTAGTTGTTGCAAATGAAGCTGCCACATTCTTGTACAAATCTTTGTGTGTATATGTTTTCATATCTCTTGCCTAGGAGTGGAATTGCTGGACCAACTGATACACTTTAAAATTTTTTTTCTTTTTCCTGGCATCACATTGGGAATTAAGCACAAAAAAGGGAAAAAAAGGCCGAGCATGGTGTCTCCTGCCTATAAATCCCAGCACTTTGGGAGGTGGAGGTGAGAGGATTGCCTGAGTCCAGGGGTTTGAGACCAGCCTGGGCAACTTGGCAAGACCTCATTTCTACAATAAATCAAAAAATTAGCTGGACGTAGTGGTACAGGCCTGTGGATCCAGCTTCTTGGAAGGCTGAGGGGAAAGGATTACCTGAGCCCAGCAGGTGGAGGCTACAGTGGCCGTGCGTGTGCCACTGTGCTCCAGTCTGGACATCAAAGTGAGACTCTGACTCAAAAAAAAAAGGGAAAAAAAAAATTCCCCCCGTATTCTGTGTAGCTGGAATCTACATAACTTAACAAGATGATTAAATTAAAAATAATGAAATTTGATGTAGAGTATTGCTATATACTTCTTAAAAGAACTTGATTTAAACAACTTTTTTTTTTTTTTTTTTTTGGAGTTGGAGTTGGAGTCTCACTCTGTTGCCCAGATTGGAGTGCAGTGACCGCTCCCGGCCACCACAGCCTCTACCTGCTGGGCTCTGGAGATCCTTCCGCCTCAGCCTTCCAGGTAGTTGGAACTACAGGCACGCGCTACCACACCCAGCTAATTTTTTGATTTAGTGTAGAGATGAGGTCTCACCAAGTTGCCCAGGCGGGTCTCGAACCTGCGGGCTCAGGCAATCCACTCACCTCAGCCTCCCAAAGTGCGGTATTACAGGCTGAGCCACCGAGCCCAGCTGATTTAAACATCTTTATTTTAAATTTTATATATTAAATATGAACAACATGATGTTTTAATATACATAGTGAAATAGTTAGCCGGGCTCGGTGGCTCAGCTTGTAATCCCAGCGCTGTGGGAGGCTGAGGTAAGTGGATTGCCTGAGCCTGCGGGTTCGAGACCCGCCTGGGCAAGCAAGACCTCATCTCTACAATAAATCAAAATATTAGCCGGGCGTGGTAGCGCACGCCTGTAGTTCCAACTACCTGGAAGGCTGAGGTGGAAGGATCGCCGGAGCCCAGCAGGTCGAGGCTGCGGTGGTCTTGAGTGTGCCACGCAAGCAGTGAGACACTGACTCAAAAAAAAGACAAGAGAAGCCGGGCTCGGTGGCTCACGCCTTGGGAGGCCGAGGTGAGTGAATTGCCCGAGCCCGTGGGTTCGAGACCCGCCTGGGCAACTTGGCGAGACCTCATCTCTACAATAAATCA
>CAUYQG010035332.1:0-10198 GCA_963574415.1 Tarsius wallacei | reverse complement strand
TGCAGCACGGCTCTTCCTGGGACTCCAGTCTGTTGGCCTACTCTGTAGATTTTGGACATGCCAACCTCCATAATCATGTGTGCCAATTCCTTGAAATCTCCTTGTCTCTCTGTCTGTCTGTCTCTCTCTCTCTCTCTCTCTCTGTCCCTGTCTCTAACTTGTCCTTATGCATTTTCTAAAAGAATAAGAAAAAGAAATCAATCATCTACTCGGTTTCCTAGATAAGGAAAAAATGTTCTTGTGACTGCATTATGATCATTTATTCTGGAATGATTACCACCAAAACCTCAGATTTAAACAATATTCTTCAATTTAAAAATTCCCCAAATAATCCCAAAAAGTTACAGAAAGAATTCAATTGTGAAAGATGAAAATAAGCAGTGCAGTGGTCCACAAGACAATCTTTCTTTATCATAATTTTTCTCTTTCCAAACAAACTAACTTCATATTCATTTACAATCTCCCAAATCTCCCACTATTGTAGCAGGAATTTAAAACAAAGACTCTACAAATGACCAAAACCATAATTAAAATGCAGCCATCGCACATTTTCTTGAAAATAAAAAACAACATGAAATTAACTGGCCTGAATCGCTCGTTTATTTTTGCCTTTAAGCGTGTCTGTAGATTTGGATCCACTAAATCCTGGCAGTTCATTTCAAGGAAGGTCAGGGAAGCAAGAGGGCTCTCCTCAAACAGCCTCGGGGTTAAAACAGGAATATACTTTAGCCGCAATCTTAACTCAAACATCCTCGAATTCCTTCTGTAAGACGATTCTCATACACCATTATTAACGAGAGCTGCGTATTGTAATACAGTTGGAATGGGCCACTAAATTGTGTTGCTTTCATTATTAAAGAAACGAACAAAAATAGTAATTAAGTTCCTCATAAACAGTGCTTAGGCGCGATCTCAAGGCGCATTGGAAACATACATTTTCGGCAAGCTGACAAAGCTGCCCCATTTTCTTTTAGGCAATCCGGTGTCATCCAGCCAGTTTTCAATTCAAGTTTTTTCTGAAAGCTGTCAGGAGCGAGGCGGCGAGGCGGCGGCCAGGGCATGCACCTCGGGCCTGGCGCAGGTCTCGGCGCCCCACGGCTCCCGGGCCTGAGGGTCGCCGAAGGGGACACCCTCGGCCCCCGGAAGGAGGGGGAATCCCGGGAGAGCGGGCGCTGCCTGCGGCCCGAGCACGCGACAGGAGGGGCAGGGGGCGGTCGCCCGCGGTGGGCGACGGGGCTCCCGGCCGAGTTCCGCAGAAAAGCAGAAGTGAGTCGTGTCCTCCGCCGGGAAGCGGCCCGCCCGCTGCCCCGGCTGGGGACGCTCGCGCTTCGCCTCCCGAGAGTGCCGGGTCGCCCGGCCTGCGCCCCGCTCCTCCCGGCGCCAACTTCTCCGTGGGACGGGCCCGAACTTGCCCGGCCCGCACTCGGCCGCGCCGCGGGCGCCGGGGACCCTGGCTCCGGCCGCCGCCGCCGCCGGGACGGGCCTGGGTCCGGCAGGCGCGCCCCGGGGAGCCCCGCCAGGCCCGCGGCACTCCCGGATCCCGGCGGGGCCTCGGCCGCGAGACACCCGGGCGCCTGGCGAGCGCGGCGGCCTCCCTCCCGCTCCCCGCCTCCCGCGGGCCCCTACCTGCTCCCGGGCCGGGCGCGACAGCAGCCGGGGGGCGCGGAGGCCCCGCGCGCGACGAGGGCGGCGGGGGTCGGGAGGACAGCGGCCCGCGCGGCTCCCACGCTACGGCCGGACTCCGGAGTTGAACATTCCGCCTCTCCGCGCGGCGCCAATGAGGAAGACAGTCGCGGCAACAGCACCACCTACCTCCCAGCGCGGAACGGCCGGGCCTCCCTGCCTCGCCCGGCACGCCCGTCCCCAGGGACCACCCTGGGGCCCGCCGAGGCTGGGGACACTCAGCGGGGTGTGTCTGCCCTCCCGCGCACCTGCCCTGTCTTGGGGGTGGGCAGGAGTGTTCCTCCTGGCGCCCGGGTACCTTAACATCCTTTTGACAAGTTAGCACCACTATTCCTTCAACTCAGTCCCCATCAACACACGTAGGCGCTGGGGATACAGAGACAGGAGCTGATTCTCCAGCTGGGAGGGGGACACACACCCACGTAAAGACGTTCTGGGGAGACAGGGCTGAAGGCTGCCTCGGTGGAACAGAAGCAGGTACTTCTGGAATTTAGAGGAGGGGTCGTAGTCTGTTGCTCTGGTTGGTGACTTGAACAGAGCTGAATTCAGATGAGGAGACTAGAACCCACTGCAGGTACAAGCAAAAGGTGGAAATGGTCGTTTTGAGAGGAAAACAATTTGTTGATTGGGAAGGATGGTTCTGTCGGGGAAAGGCGAGATGAGGTTACAAGGGTATGGGCAACAGTACCCAGGGCTTTGAATTTGAAGTTTATCACTCATGGATACTAGGGAACTGTGGAAAATTAGAATCAAGGGGGTCAAATGGATATTTGTGAGGTTTTTTCCCCAATGATTTTTGTTTCGATTTAGAGAGCAGCCCACAGGGTTGGGTTGCTAGGATGAATCAGGGTGAGTGGTAGTTATGTCACTACCTGGTTATAGGATCATGAGAACCTGAGTTAGAGTGTACATAATGGAATTAAAAGGAAGAGATGGGATTGAGAGAAATGCTTCAGAAAGAGGCCAAAGAAATTGGGAACCCACTAGATTTGCAAGAGAAGGACGAGAGATGATGCCAAGATTTCAGACCTGGGTGACTGGAAGAGTGATAGTGTCATTGACATAAATAGGAAGATGCGGGGTGGAAGCTAGCTGGCTTGGTGTTGAGTTTGAGGTCATAGGAGTAAAAACAGGTAGAGATGCAGCAGTTGAAATATGAAACTGAAATTCAGAAAAGAGGTCAAGAGTGAAATAGAAAGTGTGTAGGTCATTCAATAGGTTAAAGAGACGAAAGTGAAGGGATGGGTGAATACAGATTTTTAAAAAAACTTCCTAGTCCGGTATTCAAATTAATTGTTTAATTTTCCCTTTGATAAGGATTGGAGTTTTTTAGTATTAATAAATTCTATTTTACCCAGTCGTGGTGGCTCATGCCTGTAATCCCTTTTGAGAGGCACTTTGAAAGGCAAAGCGGAAGGATCACATGAGCCCAGGAGTTTGAGATCAGCCTGGGCAACATAGCAAGACCACGTCTCTGCAAAAAAAATTAAAAAGTTAGCCAGGCATGGTGGTGTGTGCTTGTAGTTCCAGCTCCTTGGGAGGCTGAGGAGGGAGGATCATCTGAATCCAGGAGTTCAAGGCTGCAGTGAGCTGTGATCGTGCCAATGCACTCCAGTCTGGGTGACAGAGGGGACCCTGACTCAAAAAAAGGTGTCAAAAAAAAAAAGTTCTGAGAAATTAGAATTTGTAAAAATTGCCATGCTAAACAAATGTGTAACATAGGTAATCAAGTAATTCTAAAAACCATCTGACCTTTAAAGGAAAAACCAAGGTTCTTTTGCACAGACCCAGGCATGAGGACACTCCAGTCACTTGACCTTACCTTCAAAGGCACTTCATTATGGTGGAGAAGATACTAGAATAGGAATCAGAGTGCTTCACTTCTGGTTTTAGCCATACCAGCTATCAGCTGGGGTGCTTTGCCGACAGGCCTCAGTTTCCTCCTCTGCAAACTAAGAGGGCCTAATTGGATGAGAGTTACAGGTGACAGCTTTAAAATTATGAATATATTGCATTAAATTTGGAACACATGACTTAAGAGCCTTAATATTTTTAGCCACTTTACCCTTCCTTCCCATTCATTTTTCCTTCATTCTATTTTCCTCACATAATTAGGCTAAGAAAATAGCCACAGAAACAATGAACACTAAAGATTAGTCCTACCAACATGCTTAAATGATAATCAGGGAGGCGTTCTCTTGCGTTCCCAATTAGGTTCCAAGCTCTTTGAGGTCCCATTTTATATTCTATTGTATCTGTGTATGTAGCATCCATAGCTAAAATATATACAATTGTGTGATAAACTGATTGCCTCAAGTCTTGATTTTTTTTCTTTATGACGATATTGATCTCTTTAGACTTTGAATCTAATCAAGTATAGCCTAGTACATATTTCTGTTACTGACTCAACTTTTTCAAAGTTTCACATCTTTTTGAAAATGTATTGGTAAATTCTCACCAGACAGAGGCCTAGGTTTACTAATGTAAATAGTAAGAACAAGAGAAGCCTAGTCACATCTCTCTTATCAAAGTTTCCTATTCCTTTACTTCAAATGTTTCCACACTAAAAATAGCTGTACTCTCAGCAGTGGGGTGGCTTGGAAGTCCTTAGCACCCTCTTATATCCAAGAACACCCTTCAAAATAAGCATGCAATCTAAGTAAAAAATATGTATATAAATATAGCTCAAGGAAAAAGTTTCCTGACCCCCCCTCCATTCAGTGGAATTGTTTCCCCCAAGCTCCTCTTAAATAGAAATTCTTGAACTGCCACCAGCTATCAGCAGATCACAGAAGTGCAGATATAAATTCTATTAATGGCAGAAGGAAAGGCAACTTAAAAGGAAGAAGGCAGTCTTTATCCTCCCCTCCTCTTACAGTGATAAGAGCTATGGTGCAAGCTGACACCCAGGGCATTTTCTCTAGCCATCTCATCGTAGATTGTCTATGTCTGCATCAGAGGTAAGCATTAACTAACTTATACACAAAGGCTGGGGCTTTTACCTCCTGCACAACTCTGAATCCCTGGAAAATTCAGGTACACAATCAAACATCCTTTAAACCATTTAGCCATGACCTTAAAAATCATAAATGAAGCCTAGGTCATTGTTTGAACTTAGTTTTTACATCTAGCTTGAAGATCATAGACATTCACAAGAATATTCAGGGTACAGAGTTTATTTAGATGTCCTGGGTGTATGAAAGAAGGAGTGGAGCAAGAAGATATTTTGGAGACTTTTGCAAAATGTATTCAACAAGCATTTACTGTCAGGTGCAGTGCTGGGCTTTATGGTTACAACAGTGAACAAGAGCGGTCCCTTTTCTCACAGTTTTCAAACTATGTACAGTGGAAGAGTTCACAAAACATGCCGGGCTCAGTGGCTCAGCCTGTAATCTCATGCCTTTGGGAGGCTGAGGTGAGTGGATTGCCTGAGCCCGAGGGTTCAAGACCCACCTGGGCAACTTGGCGAGACCTCATCTCTACAATAAATCAAAAATTAGCTGGGTGTGGTAGCGCGCCTGTAGTTCCAGCTAATTTTTTGATTTATTGTAGAGATGAAGTCTTGCCAAGTTGCCCAGGCTGGTCTCGAACCCTTGGGCTCAGGCAATTCTCACCTTGACCTCCCAAAGTGCTGGGATTATAGGCATGAGCCACTGCGCCTGGCCTGAGAACCACTAATTTAAAAGAACAATTATTCTTGTAAGCAAATGTTTAATAAATAAATCAATAAATGTGTTCTGGATGTACACAGAATAACTAGTTCTAGGAATTCTGAGAAGTAAAATTGGGATATGGGGTGAAGAGAGAGATAATTTTACTTTCACATTATATCTTTTTGAATTTTTAAACACATTTTCTTTTAAATATATGCATGTTTTTATTTAAAAATTTTAATTTATTAACAACTACAAAAGAAGTAAGAACAATGAAGAGAAAATACAGATAAATACCTTTATCTGATTTTGAGAAACATGCAAAAAATAACCATAAAGAAGAAAAGGATAGATTTACATAATAATATAAAAGTTTATAAATCAATACACTACCAGTACACAGAAATACATGTAAAAGCAAAGTGACTAAAAAGATGAATAGAAACTTGACAAGGCTAATCAAAGAAAAAAGAGGAATGTCACAAAGTACTAACAGTACAAGTGAAAAAGAGGATATTACTATATATCTTATACATTAAAAAGACAAAGAGAGGATATTATACCGATTTTTCTGGCCAAAAAATTGAAATTTTAGATGAGATACAAAAATTGCTAAAAAAAAAAAAAACCCCCCAAAAACCATAATTTCCCAAAACTGATTTTAAAAAGAGTTAAAAAATTGGAAAAGCTCTATACCTACTGAAGAAATTGAATTCATAACTTAAAAAAAAAACTACAGGCTAGGGTAACATCACTGGTGAATTATACCAAACATTTAATAAAGAAAAGTCAATCTTACAAAAACACAACAACAACAACAACAAAACCTTCCTATGAAGAAAGGAAAGAATACTTCTTAATTTGTTTTAGGAGGTAAGCATAATCTTATTATTAAAATCTGACAAGGATATTTCTTCAAAAAGACCAATTCGGCTCATAAAAATGAAAAAAATATAAATAAGTTATGAGTAACACAAAGGTCAAAACATCACTATAAAGTTGGTTTTATTTCAGGAATGCAAGATTTGCAAACATTCAGAAAAATCAATAAACACAATTTACCACATTAATGGAATAAAGAGAAAAATCATATGACTGTTCTCCATAGATGCAGCAAGAGCATTGATAAAATCTAACAGCTCTTCATGATAGACAGTAAATTAGGACTAGATGGAACCTTCCTCAGTCTGATCAATAGAGCCTACATTTTGAAAATCATCATCAAATGTTTGTTGACCACTAGTTAACCCAGTGCCAGAATCTGGAAGAATTTTACGATATAAAGCTCAAGAAGTTGATTTGGAAAACAAAGGTGCTCTATCTGTGCTTCGCCAACTGGAAGAAGGACAGGAGTACTCATCTCTTCTTCTGTCATTCAGAAATGGAAGATCTGTAGCAAACAAAAAAAATGGGCAATCCTCCCCCTCCTGTGATGGTGCTTTCTATTGAAGCAGCCAGTGTGTTCCTGTCTCCCATCTGTACCTCTTTTTTCTGTATTCAGCAGAATAAAACACTTTCAAGAAACAACGGGGCAGGAAGTAAGGGAGGACTGAATTTCATCCTGGGCGGTTTGATTCCCACAAGTAAAGCACTGCGGTGAAAGCAGCCGGGAAGCAGTGGCGGCTGGGGGGACTGTCATGCTTTATGAACTCCATCTGTTGTTCCGAGCACCCTCGAGCCATGCAGTGGGGTTGGACAAGACTCTATTTCCCTGAAAGATGAAATGCTACTGGAAACTGGAAACCATCTAAAAATTGTGTGCATCAACTCATCCTACACAGACATCAGACATGCATCTGAGAAAGTGACTAAATCCACACAAATAGATCTGAGGTGACTCAAACCACCCCACGTGGAGGGGGACCAAGTGAAAAACATATATTCTATGTATGTATTAACTAACACAAGACCTGGATGGAGCTTACCTTATTCCAACATGAGAAAATAGGGTGAAAATAGGGTGTCTTATAGGGAAAAAATTTGCTAAGTAGAAGGAAGAAAGCATTATTCTCAAGTCTCAGAGTAAGGACAGACCCCTAAAAAATGATTTATTGTAAGATAAGGAGAAAGCTGTTTGATGTGCTCCTAGAATTTAGGAAGACACAGTTTTATAAAATGGGTACATCTCATTTTCTCGGGGTGGTTTTAAAAACAAATTAAAGAGGGTACCAAAAAAAAAAATCAAAGAGAGTATAGTTGAGATATTAAAAATAAAAAAAAAACCAATGGCATGAAATTAAAAGGGTACAGGAGAGAAGAAAAGAGAACAGAAAAACTAAAAATTCCATAGTAATTGTTCATTTGTTATTTATTCAGGAAACATTTATTGAATACATATTATGTACCAAGCACAGAAATAGAAGCAATGTTAATAGTAAAAAGCAGAGATAACATGGTGAAAATTGAACCAGAGATGTGGAAGGCAAAGTTGAGAAGATTCTCAAAAATACAGGGAGAACGTCCAAGAGGTAAAAGGAATGAAAAGATGATCCACATGGAGGACAGAAATTGGAGGGATAACCCAGCAGTCATAGATGCTTCTAGAGATAAAAAACAAGGACAATTGGTGTATACACCATGATCAAAGATAAATGCATTTGTCTAAGCTTTAAAAGTAAAAACAAATAATTATACTATATAAATAGAATTAGTTTACCACATTCTAGGCAAAAAACAATGAAAAGAGAACCACCTTTAGGTATAACCTGAAATTTAAAAAATATTAACAATGATTTAAGAACATTCAGGAAGGAGAAAAATTACCTACAAAAAAATAACACCCAAGTTGACCCCAAACTATTCACATGTAAAATGAAATGCCATATGAAAATGTAGCAAAATTGCCAAACGTTTGAGGGTAAATGGTTATAAATAAGTTTATATATAGCATAGCTGTGCATAAAAATGCAAAGACAGTTTAAAATATGTTAGAGTTTGGAAAACATCATGAAATGCTACAATAAATATTATAACTTATTGAGGGTTTGGGATACAGTGAATGGCCTGCATCTTTTCTGCCCGAATTATGAACCAGTCAAGAGATAGTCAAGAGTTGGGTAGATGGACCAAAATATTCCCCTTATCTTGCTGATAAAGCTCATACCAGAGAATGTGCCTTCTATGGAGTACTGGATTTCCTAACCGAACCCTGGGACTAGACAGCTGTTCCATAAATGTCTCCCCTGTTTGAGTGTCTGTCGTGGTAAACATGAGGTATGGAGGGACCGAGCAGAACAAATGCTTCCTAAAGGCAGGCTTGGCTCAGAAAAGATGGTGCAATTCCAGACATGTCTGGTCTTTAGTCCAACTTGCTAGTCAGATATCACTGCTTTGCTCCCACTCTGACCCAAGGAAGAGTGGGAAAGTGGGTGAGGGTATGAAAGAGGAGGGATGGAGAGGTTCCCCAGGGCCATCAGGAGGAAGAAGCAGCATTCCCCTTCTCCCCATGACATCCACACACACCTCCCTTCCCTGCCTCTCCCTGCCCCCCCCCCCCAAGTCATGTATCTGCCTGAGAAATAAGGAAAATGAAAAACCGAAGACTGGAGAAGTTGTGATAGAAAAGGTCTGGCATTTATGCTCCCTGTTGGAATCTAAACTAAGGGAAAGAATCTGAAATAAAGATAAAAATTTACATTATTCATGACAGCATTGTATATTGTTTAAAAATAGCTATGCACTATTTATAATGGCAAAATATTGCAAACGAGTTAAATGATCATCTTTAGGAAGTGGAAAAATCATTTTGCCTTAAAAGGGATGTTTTAAAAGGGTTTTTAGCAGCATGGTGAAATGCAGGGATCATAATGATTATATGGTACAGAAACTGTAGATGGTTTTATCTTGCATGTCGACTAGAATTGACTGTGAGTGCTTTTTTTTTATTCTCCACCAAATGGATTTTAAGGCTATATCTGGGCCCCAAAGAATGGAATAGGAAAGAATGGTGTGGACAATAGTTGATGTGGACTGTGGTTTCCGGGGATGTCACAGGGGTCAGAGTAGGAAATGGTGTGACACTTGCCAAGTATTTGCCATCCACCTTATTGTATAATTTCAACTGTGTAAGAAGAATGCAAATTCAAAAAAGATGGGAGGGAGATCTATCAAAATGTAAATAGACGTGACCTCAAGGAGTCAGGAGCACGTATATGTCTTCTTGTGTCATCTAAGTGCTGCTGCTGTGCATCTAGAGATGGGCTTCTTGGCAGTGAGCCCCAGCTCTGCCACTTGCTAGCACATGTTGCCCAGTCTCTCTGGCCTCAGTTGCCTTTTCCAAAGACATGGTGATAATACTCGTGCCTACCTCATAGGTTAGTATTCAGGCATATAGGCCAAAATTAACTTTAAAATACTAAAATACATAATATGCTTAAGACACTGCCCAGCACATAGAAAGCCCCATGTAAGTTTTAGCAATGTTATTAGTAGTAGTACAATGAACAAATGCTATTTTTATAATGAGATAAAAAGAAAAACCCAGGAAAGGCAATGTGGGTATATGAACAGATGTTTGATAAAATGTTACATGCCTAAAACCTTAATATATAATTTTATGTTCAGTTTGAATGTAACTATATAGAACTAAAAAGTTAAAACCATGTATGTGAAAAACATTTGAAAGCAATATTTAAAAAATGAGACTTTAAAGAAATTGAATCTTCCAACCCATGAGCATGGGATGTTTTTCTACTTGTTTGTGTCATCTTTGATTTCTTTGAGCAGTGTTTTGTAGTTTTCATTGTAAAGGTCTTTCACGTTTCTGGTTAGGAAGATGCCAAGGTATTTCATTTTTTGTGTGGCTATTGTGAATGGAATTGTGCTTTTTATTTGGGTTTCTGTTTGTTTATTATTGGTGTAAA
>CAUYQG010035330.1:0-10198 GCA_963574415.1 Tarsius wallacei | reverse complement strand
GATGGATTCGTTCTCTTTCCTCCACAGTAAAAAGGGCTTGGAGGAGCTGTTGTTGGCAGTCATCCCAGGTGGGCTGGTGGGTGACGAACATAGTTTCTAAAAGGCCTATGAGGCTCTGAGGTTTTTCATAGAATGCCAGATTGTGTTGTTTCCAATTATAAAGATCACTAGTAGAGAAAGGGACATAAACCATAAAGGGCTGGCCTCCCGAACCTCCTGCGTCTAGTCCTGGGGCCTGTCTCAGGGGGAGGACTGTGGGAGTTTGTGGTTCTGAGTTCCCCGAAGATGAGTCAGGGCTAGTTGGTTTATTGAGGGCCGTTGGGCCCTCAAGAGACACATGGGAAAGAGGGGGATAAAGGGGCTGATACGAGGACCCACTCCTGGTGAGTGATGGTCTGAGAACCTTGTGGGCACCCTGCTCCTGCTCAGATGTAGAGTTGGGCGGGGGAATTTCATCATCCTCCGGTGGGCTCTGGAGGACTGGAGGTTTGGCTTTTGGAGTTTCCTGTAGCGCTAAAACATAAGAAGAATTAGCTCTCTTTCTGGCTTTCTTCATCCATGGTGGCTGCTGCATTACTAGGAGGTACCAGGCAATGATGTACGGGATCTAGTCCGGGTGGCATCAATAGACGAACTGTCGGACCTTCCCCACTATGGCAGGGTTGAAGGTTCCCTCCAGCGGCCAGCTGCAATTAGGAAATGTGGGCCATTCGAGGGAACAAAAGGTGGTTAGGTTTCCTTGGTTTACCTGATAACCTGACTGCTGTGCCACTCCTTGGAAAACCTTGAAGTGGCACAAAACCAGTTGTAGAGGGATGTCAGACTTAGAGCACTGCTGCCCCATAATATCAATAGCAATGACAGACACAACAGTGACTAACACTGAACAAATAAAGACAATAACACAAACTGAACAGACAGACCTAATTGCCTGAGGGCAATACTGGAGGTCCCAGTGATGTCTCACTGGGAACTTGAACCCAGGAATTAGTGCTGCGTCCAGCTTTCCTGCAGGTCCAACCAGAAGTGCACACAAACAAAACAGGAACTTGACTCACCTCTCAGAGGGCTCTGGGGACGTGAGTCTGCCAGAGACAACAATCAGCCGTTTGCGAGTCCACAGACTCACCAGGCCCCACGAACACTGAGTTTTTCAGGTATGCAGATTCACAAGGTTAGCTGGTGATTAGGGCTGGGGATTAAGCTCTTGGATCTTCCTGGTGAGTCCCCAAATGAAATAGGGACTGAGCGCTTAATTCACAGACACCATCACCAAAAGTACAAGTTATAAAAAGGAGAGGTTTTTATTAGCCAAGAGCTGGGCCAGTGGCCACTTGCCTGCTGGACATAACAGTCCCACAGCAAGAGGCCCCCATTAGCCATAGGGGTTTGCTTATATGAGGGAAAACCACATAGGGACTTTCCAAGTGGGCCAAACTGCAACATCCTGGAGGCCTAGATACCTTTCAAGCAATGCTAGCAGGGTTCACAGAAGTGAAAAAAAAAAAGATGTTAAACAGTTTAACCTAGCCAGTAGGTGCTGTTGCCAGTTTCCAGGAAGGGAACTTTTTAACTGTGCAAAGGCTGAGTACATGTTTAGTCTAATTTTTGACATTGTAGATGTCTTTTTAAGCCCCCTTCCACAGTCCCACTTATAACTGAGAACATATGCTATTCAGTCTTTGTTTCTCTGATAGATCACTAAATATGATCTCCACCTCCGTTCAATAAACTTCAAAGTCTATGATGTTGTCCTTCTTTATTACTGTGAACTCAGTCTATGAAATAAATAACAAACTGACAAACATAGGAAGCAGAATTCACCAATAATTTATACTTTGTATTTTAGGAAATCATTAATAGAAATTGATTAAAATCAAGTACCTAATTTATTGAGTAAATTTATTTTTGTCTTTCAAGAACTTATTAAAATGTTTACATAAGGATGTCTCCAATAACGACAACTTTTCACACTACAGAAAGACTGTCAAGTTATTCTCAATGTCTATATGTTATAGCTCATATTTAACAGTAAATTACCTTTTATTATAAAGTCACATAATTTTATTTTATAATACTATTTTATTAACTAAAAATAATTATTCAGTGGGCTATTGTAATGTTTTTCATTTACTTCTGAAATAATTTATAATTTTCAATGTTCCAAAAAGGCCATGCCAGGTTACACTGCCTTCTATCAGGAAATATCAGAGGGCCTATGTTATTGGCAACTTTCAGCTTCCATCCTGTCAGTAAGGAATTGAGTTCACAAGAGTCCCCATTCTTGGTATTATGTGTTCTTGTCATCCTACTCACAGCTGACTGTATCAGTGAAAAAATTTTGACCCTAAGGCTACCATCACTGGTTTCAATTATAAATGGAGCTAGAAAGGAGCTAAATCACCAAATTAGCTGAGCATGAGTGAGATGTGTGTTCAATGGCTCTAAAATGTTTTAATGTCTGACCCAATTTTATAGCTTCTGATAAACCTATAAATTATCATTCTAAATAGCCTATAGTGACTTCTCATTGGCCAATCTAAGAATATGCTAAAAATCACTCCTTTGTTTACAAGCAAGCTTATATGTACTGGAGAAGCAATACCTAAAAATCAGAGATAGTCTGGTTTTTGCTGAGATTTTAAAACATCATTGAGATAATAATTCATCATGGCGGATGAAAGATTTTAAGATATTCATTTGTCTTTTTAAATAAATAGGAAATCCTGTCTTATAGAAGGAGAAAAACAAAGAAGCACATCCTTGTCTATTTGCTGCTGAATCTCTTCAATATAGATTCAGGTTGAGAATCAAGTTTATTTCTCTGATATCAAAATTACTTATAAATTTAATACGATAAGCATAACATCTTGGGCATTCAAAATTTCCAATGTCAGATTTTATGAGTTAAACTGTGTGTGTCCTTCTAGCTTAGTACCTCAAAATTTCACCAATTTTGATATAGGGTCTTTACAGAGGTAATCAAATTAAAATGAGATAATTGGAGTAGTCTCTAATCTGTCCCCCAGTCCCTTGTTGGCTGAGTACTTTGGGGTGTGCAATCTTTCCCAGACGTTGCCTAAGTTCTATTTTCTCCCCTTATAAGGTTATCCTTGTTTCTCTTTCCTGATTAAGTCTCTATTTTCTTAAGAATAGTGTGTTGCTTTCTCATTGGCCCGTTTCCATCTCCTGATTGTTTAGAAGTCTGTCAAGAGCTGATGACTGAAGATTGCCACATCTGCCAACCTGCTTAGACAGGCCTTGAAAATGAACCATCAGAATGTTGCTTATCATTATCAATGTACAAAGCTCATCCCCAGTAGAGCACGGGGTGAGGATTAGTTTGGAAAAAGCAGTGTGGAGAAATATTTCTCTCTCATAGAGGTGCAGGAAATGCTGAGACCAAGTAACTGTGTAGACACTAACAAAAAAGAAAATCGATCCATACCAAAGGGGAAACAAAAAGGCCATCGATACCAATGATCCAAAAAGAGATAGGAAGAGTTGAGTATGAAAAAATAGATCGAGGATCACAGGAAATAATCAGGGGGCATGAAATCTAGAACAATGGTTCTCAAACCTGGTATCCCATTAGTAGAACACACTGGAGTGCCTTCAAAAGCAGTCAATGACAGGCTCCACTAAAACTTATTAAATCAGAATATATGCAGATGGGACTTAGACATTATATTTTTTTAAAATCTCCCAAGGTGATTCCAAAGCGCAGCCAGGGTGTAGAATCACTGAACTACATCAAGAACATATTTTTTATGGGCAATTATCTGAAACAGATGGTACTATGATATGCTCGACATCTTCTTGGCTGATGTGCCAGCAGTTATAATCTGAGACAAATGGACTCGTTTAAAAGTGCTAGGCAAGGAGCAGACTTCAACGTTAATACTCATGTTAGCAAAGCTGCAGATTTTCTTCTCTTAATCTACCTCTATTTTTTATGTGTAGAAAATTATTCTATTCATGAATCAAAAAAGAACATAATCTTACATACCATCTTGAATTTATTTTAGCTCTTATCATTAAGGTCTTTGTGCTCTAATATTGATATTTTTTAATTGTAAAAATATTTAAATATAAGAGGAATCATAAAGAAAAATACAGTGAAAAATTTAGAGTATTTTCATCAATCCCCCCAAAATTTTATATTCATTTGATATCACCCTTTGTTCTACACATGTTAGAGTGCCTAGCAACCACAAATCAAATCTGTTTTCTATTTCTGTGGAATTGCTTATTTGTATAAACAGAATATATAAATGTGGTCTTGGATGACTGGCTTTATTTGGTTGACAACATTTTAAAGGATCATCCATGTTGCAGCATGTATCAGTCATTTATTTATTTATTTTTATTGACAGGTAATATTATATTGTGTAGCTATACCACATTTTGTTTATCTATTCATCACTTCATGGATATTTGGGTGTTCTCATCTTTGGACTATTACGATTAATGGTACTATAAAACATCCATTTACAAGTTTTTGAGTGACATATGCTTTTAGTTATCTTGGGTATATACATAGGAGTGGAATTGCTGGATCATTTGGTAACTCTATGCTAACCATTGTTATGAGCTTATTTTTTTTAAGTGGCTTCATTGTTATGAACTTCATGAACACAATATGATTATTCCAAATTCTTAAATTTCACAATATTTTGTATTGTCTAGCTTTTTCGTGTTAACCTTCCAAATAGGTATGAAGTACTACTTCATTTTTGCTTTGATTTTTATTTATCTAACAATTAATGATTTTGAACAAGTTTTCATGTGCTTATTGGCCTTTTGCGTAAAAAATGTGTATTCTAACATTTTGCCCATTTTGGTTAATTATTTTTTATTTAATTATAGCATTGTAAGAGTATTTAAGTATTCTGGATATAAGTTCTTTAATAGATATATTGAAAATGGTTTTCTTACTTGTGGGTTGTCTTATCGTTTTCTTAATAATGCTTTTTGAAGGCAAAATATTTTTACTTTTAATGAAGTCAAACTTAGCTTTTTAAAAAATTTATTTTCCTTTGCCGACTATTGTTTAATTCCAATTGCTTTATCAAGATCACATAAATTTACTCCTGTGCTTTCTTCAAAGCTTTTTTTTTTTAATTAGCTCATATTTGGTCCTGTGATTATTCTTAGCTTATTTTGTATATTCTATGAGGTAAAAATTTATGAAGTTCAAAAACATTATATTTTGCATGTAGATATTTAGTTGTCTCAGCAGTATTTGTTCAAAATTGTATTTTTTTCCAATTTAATTTCTTGGAACCCTTGTCAATAATCAACTAACCCTAAGTATTAAATTTTAATTCTGAACTTAATTGTGTTCTATTGGTTTATATATCTATGCTTATTCTAGTATCACTCTTTTTATTACCATTGCTTTGTAATAAATTTTGAAATTGAGAATTGTGAATCCTCTTATTTTTTTCAAAATTGGCAAATATGATTTTTATAGGAACTGTATCAACTTTTAGATTGCTTGGGAAATATTATCATCATATGTTTTTCAGTCTGTTACCATGAAATATATTTCAAATTACATTCTTTAAAATTTTTATTTCAGCAACATTTTACAGTTTTCTATGGACAAGTCTTGCACATCCTTTGATGGATTGTTTCCTAAGTATTTTATTCTGTTTGGTCATTATTGTAAATTTAATTTTTTTTCTTAATATCATTTTACACTCTTAATTGCAAGTACATAGAAATAGTGGTATATGTGTATGGTTCTTATATTGTTCAATATTATTGAAAATTATTTCTATTAGCTCTATGTTTATTTCTATGTTTTTTATTATTATTTCTATGTTTTTTTATCATAACATGATGTTAGCATTTGTACAGTGTCTTTTCTGTATAATGAGACAATTATTTCCTCCCTTTATTCTAATATATGGTGTCTTAATCAGCTTAGGCAGTCATAATGAATAACCATAGACTGAGTGGCTTAAATTGATTTTCTTAAAGTTCTGGAGACTGGACTGCCTAAGAGTAAAGTGTCAGCAGTCAGTGTTTCATGAAGCCCCTCTTTGATGTTTCAGATGGCTGTCTTCTTGCTGTGTCTCACATGTCCTTGACCTCAGTGCATATACTCCTAAGACTACCAACTCTATAGCATAAGAATTCCTCATTAATGACCTCATTTAACTTTAGTTGCCTTATGAAAGCACCATCTTCAAATATAATCATATTGGGAATTAAGGATTCAACATGTAAATTTTGGGGAGGACACAATTCAGTAAATAGCATATGGTACAGTACATTAAGTCTTGGATGTTAAAACTACCTTTCCCAAGGATATAGCCCACTGACCCTCTTCCATAATTATTTTTTACGTGTTGCTGAATTTAAATTGCTACCACCTTATTAGAAAAATTGTCTCTATATTTATAAGGGACATTTGTCTGTAGTTTTTATTTATTCATTAAAAATTTTAATAGTTTAAGAGGTACAAGTATTTTTTGATTATGTGGATGAATTGTGTAATGATGAAGTCTTGACTTTTAGTACACCCATTTTCCAAACAGTGGACATCGTACCCAATAGTTAATTTTTCATTCTTTACCCTCTTTTCACCCGCCACTTCTTAGTCTCCAGTGTCTATTATACCACTTTGTGTGCCTTTATGAAATCATAGGTTAGCTCCTACTTGGTGAGAACATAGTTTTCTGTTCCCGAGTGACTTCACTTAAGATAATGTCATCCAATTTTATCCAAGTTGCTGCAAATGATATTATATTATTCTTTTTTATGCCTGAGCAGTATACCATGGCATATTTATACCACATATTTTCTATTCACTCATCAGTTGATGTACACTTAGGTTGATTCCAACTCTTTGCATTTGTAAATTGTACTGTGATACACAGACAAATACAGATGTCTTCTTTGTAAAATGACTTATTTTTCTTTGAGTGTATATAGTAATTGTGGGATGCTAGATATATTTTTAGTTCTGAGAGAAATTTTCATTTGGTTTTTCATAGAGGTTATACTAATTTACATTTGCACCGACAATGTGTAAATGTTCTCTTTTCACTGCATCAATGCCAAATCTATAATTTTCTGACTTTTTAATAATAGCCATTCTGACTGGGGTAAGGTTACTCTGTAAGAATTCACTGAGCTTGATATTTTTGATGTTTTTACTTTATGTATGTATGCATAAAAAATGTATGTATATATACAGTTTTCTTAGGAAGATATTCAACTTTCTTTCTCTTGCTCTTTTGCTTATCTAATCTCTCCTTTTAAGTGCCTTCGTCTATTCTCATTTACAATAAAGACTTTATGAGCCGGGCTCGGTGGCTCAGCCTGTAATCCCACGCTTTGGGAGGCTGAGGTGAGTGGATTGCCTGAGCACGCGGGTTCGAGACCCGCCTGGGCAACTTGTTGAGACCTCATCTCTACAATAAATTAAAAATCAGTCGGGCATGGTAGCACGTGCCTGTAATTCCGGCTACTCGGAAGACTGAGGCGGAAGGATCGCCGGAGCCCAGTGGGTCCAGGCTACGGTGGCCGGGAGCGGCCACTGCACTCCAGTATGGGTGACAGAGTGAGACTCCAACTCAAAAAAAAAAAAAAAGACTTTATGAAGACTTGATATTTTTCCCTATGCTTTCAATTGGAGAAACTGGTGCTAATTTAGTAAAGAAGGCATAGTGTGATGCTGTTCTAATACAAGGGTAATTGCAGCAAATTTTAAAAACAAAAAAAAATCTATAAAAGAGGAGGAAATTTCAATATAATATAATGGAACAATAAGAAATTGAAATATATGTAAAACCTATAATAGCCTGTAATAGTTTGCTTAACAAAAGTAACTTCATTTTGTTAAAAATCTTCCATCTTAGCTGCCAGCTCACCCAGAAGCAACCCCCCTGTGTGTGACCGTTGCAACCTTCCCATACTCCCAAGTCCACATCCTTGTTCTACTCCCTTGTTACCCTGGTGTTTGAAAACTCCTTAACTACAAGTTCCTTATTCTAAATGTACCCTTGCTTCAGATGTGCACCAAGTTAATTGTTCCATTTCGTTTTTAGTTCCTTGCTCCCTCACCCCCCTGCTATGTAGCCCACTTGCAGTTTTTGCCTTTATAACTCTTTTGCTTGCTTTACTTGGGTTCAAGAGCATTTGGAGACATGAGTCCCCTCTCGACTACCAGTTATTAAAGGACTCAAACATTCAACTCTCAGTGTGTGACAACTCCTTTCTTGCACTCCAGTTATAACAGAATAAGGGAGACAACTGTATCAAAGTTAAATGTCTTCATCCTAGGTTCTCTAATGGGTTTAAGGAAATATTTTTGAATCAACAATGAATTCATGCATGGGCAAATGTCTATAGATTTCCATTTTGCCATTTAAACACTCCATGTAAATAGTCAGTGGGGAAGAAATCTTCATCATGAGTTCACTCAAGATTCCTGTGCACATTTTATACAGTGTCCCTGCCTGTTAAATGTTTACTGAGAACAGTCCTAATAAAATCAGTGAAGTGATGAATCAGAGGGCAATCAAAAAGTTATTATTGAGAATATATGTTATTCCATGCACTAAAACAGCATCGGAGTCTTTTAGAGAGTTAATATGTAGTATATATGTTTTTGCTAAGTGTGTATAATTTTAGAAATTTCATATTTAGATACTGGCTCTCATAAAGTAAACAGAATATACTACAAAACTGCTCTCTCATGAGAGAGAGCTCATGCACTTATATAGCCATTCTAAAAGAAAGGAGAGTAGAACTAAAGTTAGCAGTTAGGAAAATATTGCATCAGAGACATATTCTGATGATCTTTTTTTGCTGAACTCTGCTGTCTCTGATTTGATTTTTAGCAATGTATACTTTGTTGCTCCAGGAGTGCACTCATAGGTATGAAACAGATGACATTGGCTAGATTGCTTACAGCTGTATTGGAACCTCAGAACAGTAAAATTTTAGGAGATACCTATCTACATATGCAGCTACACATAGGTTCATTCAGTGACATCACCTATCTCTGCATTTTGCTTTGTGTTTTGTTAAAGGAGCCATGTGTTACAATCACCAGAATGGCCATGGAGGTATCACATATTGTAGGTAATGAGGCAATTATAAAATTCATTTAGGGCTTTGGAAAAGGGTAAACAACAATATATTTACAGCATACCAGATGGTAAATGAATATCATGTTTATTTTATATTTTCATGCTGAAATATTCTGTGCAACATGCATTACACTCATCAAGGTGTTTTAGAAAAAAAAGAGTGTGCTTATTTATAAAGATGCCTCTGCAATTTCTGAAACAGTATGTAGTAAAAATATTTAGAATTGGGTATAATTAAAGCAACTTTTTGTGAGTTTCCTTATTTGGTAATATTGTATTTAGTAAATATTTTAGCAAAGTCTACTTTCATGTCTATTGTATTATTTAACCAAAAATTATGGGTCTATTATGAGGACCAGGAAGAAGTATACTTGTAAGGTTAGTTTGTGCTCAATAAGAGACTTAGTACTGATTCCACCAGGGACATTTCAGGATTTGTTTTTAGACTGTCTTCTTAAACTAAATGAGCTCTTTTTAAAATGTGTTAAAGAGAATCTTTTCAACAAATGGTATTGAGATTACTGGATATTTACATGCAAAAGAATGAAGTTGGATCTCTCATCCACACAATACACATAACAAAAGCAACTCCAAATGAACCAAGGGGTTAAGTGTAACTAAAGTTATATAATTATATTACGAAAATGAAAAGATAGCTGAAGAATACAGAAAATAAAATGAAACAAATAGACCTGTGTGATAAATTAGTGGTAAAACCACACATAAAGAATTATTTTAAGTCAGTTTACGAGTTTAAGACATGATATTTGATTATGTATCTTTATTGGGATTTGTCCCAAGGATAAGAATCAAATAAAACTTGTTGAACACTCTCACCTACAATTTTGTTGGTGGTAGTGTTAGTATTCTTATACTGATGCCGCTCTTCATGTATTGAGGGATAAAAGCAAATAAGTTATTATACTGGTGCTATTAAGAACTGGGATTAGCCGGGCTCGGTGGCTCAGCCTGTAATCCCGCGCCTTTGGGAGGCTGAGGTGAGTGGATTGCCTGAGCCCGCGGGTTCGAGACCCGCCTGGGCAAGCGAGACCTCATCTCTACAATAAATCAAAAAATTAGCCGGGCGT
>CAUYQG010035329.1:0-21330 GCA_963574415.1 Tarsius wallacei | reverse complement strand
AAGGTTTATTATTCACCTTTCACAGGTTGGAAAGGGGCCGATGCTCAGAGGCAAGCACAGAGGACAGATTAGAGAATACAGCTTAGACAGTAAATTAGAGACAGAAAGAGGAGATTCACCTCCCCAAGGTAGGGGAGGGGGCCAAAGCCAGGAAGCATGGCACTAGCCATAGCTCGAGGAACACATGGCCATACCAGAGTCTAGCAAGTCAATGGCTACCTTTTTTTTTTAAAGCTAAAGTTTACTCAGTCCTATCTGAAAGTCTTTGCTCATACAACTTAAATGGCAAGTATTCTGTCAGTATCTTTTTCCAAGTTATTTAAAACTTAATATCCCTGCTGCAGCAATTGTATTCTAAGTGCTTAGGCATATCATAAGAATAGTCACTGCTGGGGAGAGACAAACTTTCTCCATCGAAAGGGAGCTATATCAGTGTGCATTTTTGCATGTGAATGAGTGAGTATATTGATCTTGGGGGAAACATCTGTGTTCCTAGTGAACTTTGAATGCTGTGGAGGAGGAGGATGCTACATCTTTGCTTGGAGAGGCTACTGATCTCTAGCTGAATCTTGTTGGCCTCTAATGAACCCAGAAATTTCAGAATTAAGGTCACAACCCTGGTTTCAACTTTTCCATTTTACTATCCATCCATTCTTCAAATACTGAAAAAATATTCCTGTAATCCATGTATGATGGGCACAAATAGGCATTAACATATATTAACATGACGATGCTTACCATCCTATGTCACTAGAGAATTGCAAATTAAAATAAGAATGAAATACCAATACACATCTATTAAAATAGGCAAAATCCAAAGTATTAACAATACTAAAGGCTGATGGGAATATGGGGAAATAGCTACTCTCATTCATTGCTGCTGAAAATTCAAAAAGTGCAGTCACTTTGGAGGAGAGCTGGCAGTTTCTTCAAAAACTAAGGATATTCTTGCCATGTTTTCTTAAGCTTTGGCCCCCTCCCCTCCCCTGAGGAGGTGAATCCCTTCTCTCTCTCTCCAATTTACTTCCAAATAAACTATATTTTCTAATCTAAAAAAAAACAAACTAAGGATATTCTTATCATAGGATCCAGAAATCCCACTTCCTGATATTTACTCCAAAAAGCTGAAAACATGTCCACAAAAAATACCTGCACATGAATGTTTATAGCAGCTTTATTTATAATTTTTAAGCCTGTGAAGCAATCAAGATGTTCATTAGTAGGTATATGGCTAGATAAGCTGTGGTACATGCAGAGGTTATTATCCAGTATTAAAAAGCAATGAGCTATTAAGCCATGAATAAATAAGAATGGACTTTAAGTGCATGTTGCTAAGTGAAAAAAAATCCATCTGGATGTACACGAACTATATGAGTATAACTTTACAACATCCTGAAATAGGCAAAACTATGGAGAAAGTTAAAGGCCAATGGTGAATGGGGGCTACAAGGGAAGGAGGGAGGGAGGAACAGGTGCAGCCAGAGGCATTTTATGTTAGTGAAAACACTCTGCATGATACTACAATAGTAGATACATATCATTATCCATTTGTCTAAACCCATAGAATGCATAACACCAAGAGTAAACCCTAATGCAAACGATGGTCTTTGGGTGATAATGTCATTTCAATGGAGGTGAATTGATTATAACAAATGTGTATCTCTAGTGTGGGATGTTAACAGTGAGTGAGGTTGCGAGTGGGTGAGGGACAGAGTCATAGGACACTTCTGTACTCAGTTTTGTTATGAACTTAAAACTGCTCCCAAAATAAAAACTGTTAAAAATAAATGAAGAAACCTCTTGACCTGTATCATAAACAACATATGAACGCACAATCTACAGAATGATAGTATATTCACCATTTAAATCAAGTTGGATCTACTGGACTTCCCTTGAGAAGTAAGATGAGTATGATCAAATATAGTAAAGAGATGGATATTGATGTATTTTTAAAACATTGTAATAAAACTACCTTCATTTACATTATGTGACCCGAGACCACTGATAGCTATCTGAAAGCCCTGAAGTAGCAGATCAATACTTAAGCGCATAAGAGCTAATGAAACAATGACTTGTATAACAGATCATAAATACAATTATAAATATCCTTTTTGTTGTTTACTAAATAAAACAAAAAAATTAACAAATGAATAAAGAGGATATTGGAAATGCTTTAATATTTACGTATTTTTAATTAATTTGGTCTTTATAAGCTTTTCACAAAATTTGCTCACTACAATTTCAATGATATATTTGCAACAGCATTTTGCAAAAATATTTTGGTTGTTTTGAACATATCAATAATTTTAGTAAATGTTTTATTTTATGTGAATGTATATTTCCACTGGAATTGTTGATGATTATTTTCACTATATGATCCAAAATATTGACTTCTGGTTCTAACATTGTATTCCCAGCTGGAAAGAATAGGCATGATGGGAAAAAGTTACTCTTTTCTGAATCTTTGAAGCATTTTGCTGTTAGTATCAGACGATTTTCAAACTTTTTTCTGGTTATTCTAGTAGTTCTTCTCTATTTTGAAATGCAATATATGAAGTCAAGAGCTCCAGCTTTGGCCATTAAGATATCATGCAAAAGTTCACACCATTGGCCCAACATGACACCCATCTTGCCTGACTTACAGATGCAGAAAATACTCAGACTCTAGTTTTATCTTTATTTTATTATCAAACATCTCTTGCTAAGACATCGTTTCTGCCTCAATTTTTAAACTCAAGTTTCTCCTTTTAGTTTAATTATTTTATCAAGAATATCTATTTCCCTTAAACTCGAACCAAAAAATCTCTCAGTTGAATGAAAATTAATATAATTGTACTTTAAATGTATTAGCTCATTACAAACATGAAATAGCCTTGTAAGTTATGATTACTTAAAATGATTAAACCTATATAACATCAAAGGGGGGACACTTAGAAACCTTAAAAAGATGAAGAGAGTCTCTTAGGATCACAAGATAAGGAACAAAATAAAGGCAGGTTTCAAAACCACATTTTTACCAGCATCAGATCGCCTGTCTTCCAAGGCCCAGGCTCATGAAAATGATATCTTTACTTTATACCTAAAAGTGCATCTGTGCAAATAACCCACCTTAGGAAAGATTCTCTTTTGTTGCTATTGTTGTTTTTGTTGGAGTCTCACTATGTCACCCAGGCTGGAACACAGTGGCACACTCATGGCCCCTGCAACCTCGACCTGTTGAGCTCAGGCGATCCTTCTGCCTCAGCCTTCCAAGTAGCTGGAACTACAGGCACGCGCTACCACACTGGCTAATCTTTGATTTATTGTAGAGACGAAGTCTCGCCAAGTTGCCACTGTGGCAGCCAAGGGCTGGTCTCAAACCCCTGAGCTCAGGCAATCCTCTCTCCTCAGCCTTCCAAAGTACTGGGATTACAGGCTTGAGCCACTGCGCCTGGCCAGGATTCTCTTTTGTGAAGCAATTATTGCCATGCTATAAGTCTATAAAGCAGTTTCTGCAATACAAGCACATTTGAATGAACATACTACTGCCTGGAACAATGCTACAATGGAGGGGAAGAAAGCAGGGAGACTTTCTCTAAAACAACAACAAACAGCAAAGCAGCTAGGAAGTGTCCAGCACTAGATAAAGTATCCAAGTGATCAACACAGAGCCAATTTACCTACCAGACTCTATAGGAACTTCCTGTAAGCCAGTGTCTGCCAAAATGAGTCCTCTGAACCAACAGCATTAGCATCACCTGAGTACTCACTAGAAATGTAAATTTTTAGGCCCAAAACGCATCCAAACCTGCTGAATCAGAAACTCTTGGTGTAGGGCCTGGCTATGTGCATTTAACAAACACTTGAGGCCAGGCACAGTGGCTTGAGTCTATAATCCTAGCACTTTGGGAGGCTGAGGTGAGAAGACTGCTTGAGCCCACGAGTTTGAGACCAGCCCGGGCAACTTGGCGAGACCCTGTCTCTACAATAAATCAAAAATCAGCTGGGCGTGGCAGCACTTGCCTGTAGTTCTGGCTACTTGGAAGACTGAGGTGGAAGGATTTCCTGAGCCCAGCAGGTTGAGGCTGCGGTGGCTATAAGTGTGCCCCTGCACTCCAGTCTGGGCAACAGAGTGAGACCCTGACTAAAACAAACAAACAAACAAACAAATGCTTGAGTTGACTCTGTATGTCACTGAAGTTTTAAAAAGCATTGTAGAAGTCAGTTATGATAACTTGCCCTGGAATTCACATGAACAGACTCCAAAGGGCATTACATATCAGGTTTTGTGTTTATAGTCAAGGAAAATCTCTCTAGTTCATGTCATTTGCAAATATTTAAAATTACCTGAGCCCAACCTCTGACCTCTTCTGCTCCACCTTGTATGATTTTAAATATTGCAGATTATCTAACATATAGCTACTTTCACATGCGACTTCAGTGTCATTACTAAGCAACCTTCTCATCTATGAGAAAAATAACACCTATACATCTTTCTGGCTGCAGTAGTGTGATGGAGAGCATGAGGGAGCTACTTTTCATAATGATGAAAATATGATTCAAAAAGGTGAGGTAATGCAGTTGTTAGCTAGGTCTAACCACTCCATTTTATAAATATATATAATATATGAACATGAATATATTATATATATTTATATATTATATTTTTATATCATATACAATATATAAGTGTAATTAATATATTTTATAATATATTTAAGTATAATATAAAATATATAAATATAATATATGAGATATATAATATGTCATATATAAACATGCATAATATAATATATTAATATGCATTATATAAATATATATTTATTTATCTATGGTATTTATACATCCAATACATATATTTCAAAATGATAAATACATATAATTGTATCTGTCAACTTAAAAAACATTTTTAAATGTTTTTGCCAAAAACTTGCACTGTACACTTTTCATGAATAACAAATCGGCCACCTAAATCACCTTTCTAATACCCACATTCACAGACATCCCCTTCGTACTTTTTAAGGGCCTTGGAATTTAGCATCACCCCTGTTTGACTTTCAATTCTGCCTCTGAACCAACAATTCAGGGTTTTGATGTCAGATGTAGACCTGGCTGGCGTTTGCTACTCAAAGTATTCGGGTCTGGACTTCACTAAATAATCTCACTTAAAGCTTAGAGTTGGACACAAGATTTTTTTTCTAACCAAATTACTCTCCCTCCCTGCCATAGGATAGTAAGTATCCTTTAACAGAGATAATCGCTTATAGTCACAAATAATCAGATCACCTGTCTCCAAGGCCTGGAGTCATAAAAACCATATTCCTGCCTTCTACCCCATAGTGCATCTATGCACAACTCACCTTAGAAAGGATTCTATCCTGTGAAAAGAAGTGATCGTTAGTAATATTGATGAATACAAACTGTTCACTTGCAAGGTTGCAGGCATTTCATAAGGCAATTTTCATGCATCTTTATCTTTTTTGATTCTCCTAACAGCCTTATGAGAGAAGTGCTTTAATTCTCATTTTGCAAGTGAGATGACTAAAAACTCTGCATTTCATATTCAGTATTGTATAGCCCTAATCCTGGGTGCTTATTTGATGCTTTTATTGTTTGAATAAACTGAGTTTAGCCCTTGTGATAGGATCCCAAAATAGAAGAGTATTACACTGGATAGAAGCTTCTTTCTATCTCTGACTTTCTTTTTTTTTTTTTGAGTTGGAGATCTCACTCTGTCACCCAGACTGGAGTGCAGTGGACGCTCCCGGCCACTGCAGCCTCGACCTGCTGGGCTCCGGCAATCCTTCCACCTCAGTCTTCCAAGTAGCTGGAACTACAGGCGCGCGCTACCACACCCGGCTAATTTTTTGATTTATTGTAGAGATGAGGTCTCACTTGCCCAGGCGGGTCTCGAACCTGCGGGCTCAGGCAATCCATCACCTCAGCCTCCCAAAGGCGCGGGATTACAGGCTGAGCCACCGAGCCCGGCTGACTTTTTGACATAAAAGGCAGAGTGTTGTGACTGCTGTTTGAAGGTATTAAGAACCAGGACTGGGTCCTCTGTGGAAACACGGATGTAGCTGGAGACCATCTTTCTAAGTGAGTTACCACCGAAACTGAAAACTGAATACCACATATGCTCACTTAAAAGTGGTAGCTAAACACTGAATACCCAAGAGCATAAGGATATGAATAGACACTGAAAACTCTTAAAGGAGGGGAGGAAGAAGAAGAGTAAGGGATGAAAATCACCCATTGGGTATCATGCCCGTCACCTCGGTGATGGACTCAATAAAAGCCCAAGTGTCATCAACACACAATATCCTCACATAACAAACCTACACACACACCCCTTGAATCTAAAATAAAATAAGAACAACAAGAACCAGACTGCTCACTTGATGTGTTACCACCTCGATAGTGTAACCCTTGCCTGTGTGGTCCATGATGTCCTCATCTCTATGTCCGCATTCTACCATCAGCGAAGGAGAAAATAAAAAGAGAGTCAATACTTTTTCTTTATGGAGACAACCTGAACGGTTCAACATGTTTTGTGTTTATATCCCGGTGGTGAGAAAGTAAGAACATAGCTTGAGCAAGCCATAAGAGAGGCTGAGAAATATTTATTCTGGGTGACAATTTGCTCAGATAAAGGTGGAACATCTTTCCCAAACAAGAGAGGAGAGCTATTGGGTGAAAACTATCCGTCTTTGCCACCGTTCATCTTTATTTTCTCACCCCATTTCAGAACCTGGATCTTAACTCTTTAAATAGAAAGTGAAAATTGGTAAAACAAACAAACAAAAAATCTTCAGAACTGAAGTGAATTAGCAGAATACATGAGAAGTACATTTTTTCAGCAGTTAACATTATTTTAGCCAGTGCCTCACACTCCATGAGTCTGCAGGAATCAATTAATTAAGAACTCCGGTTCTTGTTTCCAAGGCATTTGCTATCCATCTGGTGAGAACATGGCTGTGTCCTACATGAAAAATTTAGTTAATATTTCTCACACTGGGGTCCTCAAGTTTCCTTCCTCAGAACTGCCTAGGGAACTTGTTGACAAATCAGAATCCTGACCTCAGCCCAGACTGCTGAATCAGAGTCTTTGGTCATGTGGTCTAAGAACTTACATTTTAGCATTGTTCTCAGGAGAGTCTTACTCCCATTCAAGCATTTGAAACACTGTAGATCTAGAGAGAAATGGATATAATTTAATTTTTTCAGCATCTCTCTATATTACCTTATGTCTTCCCATTAATAATGTTAAATTACAGTATCTGAAAGTCGGCCCCTTTTTTGAGAATTTCTAAACCCTGTAAAATGTTACAGGAAGCAGATATACAGATTCACCAAAAACAGTTAAGCTTTCACAGTTATTATCTAACACATTCTGAAGATCCCTGTGAGACAGCAAGGTGAGTATTCTTATTTCATAGACAGGTCAACTAAATAGACCTTCAGAGAAGTCAAGAGGCTTATGCAATGTCACATAGTGCTTCAAAGGCAGAGATGAGATGCAGATTATTATCTGACCCCAATTGCAGTCATCTCCCAAATGATAAGGTGTGTGTGCATACCTCCAACTTACAGAGCTTCAATTTAGCTACCCCTGACTAATAAGCATGTTCATTTTGACATTTCTCTCCTCAGTGCCTGCAATTTACCCCAACCAGAAAATCCATAAGACGCTTTTAACAATGCAAATATATCTGAGGTAAAAGCAATATCCTGAAGAAAGAGTGAGCGAAGTCATACTTAACAGATAGCCACTCCAAACACCAAGCTAGGCTTTTCAGATAAAGCTCATCCAACAACTCAGACACCAAAGACCAATGTTTTTGATACTCTACTATCCTGACTTTTCTTGTGCTGAGCTTATAATTTATCAGTGATCTATGATCCTGTGCTTATCTTTATTTTCTTCCAATTGTTTTCAAAATTAAAACTATTTGTACAATAGGGAATTCATGACAGATGGGAGATTTTTAAAATTTAAAAAAATTTTTATTTTAGTTTCAAGGGTTACGCATGCGTACCTGTTACATGGACATAATGTACTGATGGGGATTGGGTCTCAAATGCTCTAATCTCCAGATAGTGAACATTGTGCCCCATTGAACCCTAGTCCCTCCCCCATCATCGATGTCCCCAGTGTCTATTATTTCCACCTCTGTCACCATTTAGCCTCTCCACATAAAAAGGAGAACATGCAGTGTTTGGTTTTCTGTTTCTGAGTTAGTTCATTTAGGATGATGATCTCCAACTCCATCCTTGTTGCTAAAACATGATTGCATTTTTTTATGGCTGTGTAGTATTTCATAGTGTATGTTTTCATTTTCATTATCGACTGATTGGTTTGTAGGTGTTTAGATTGATTCCACATCTTTGCTACTGTGAACTGTGCTGCAATGAGCATGCGGGTGCAAGTGTCTTTTTTTTTTTTAACATAAACTCTGTTTCTTAGGACAGCTACCTAGTAGTGGGATTTCTGGATCAAATGGTAGATCTACTTTTCATTATTTGAGTAATCTCCACATTGCTTTCCATCCAGGCTGTACTAATTTACACACCCACCAACATTGTATACGTGTTCCCTATCTCTGATGTAGAATTTTGAAATCACTAAAGGACATAGGACATTTCATTTTCAAAGTTCTGAAAGACCTACAACATGTATAGTTCTTGTGCCCACATTTGTTCTTCTTGTGAATGCCTGCTGTGCTCTGTGCTTTTAGACCAGCACTGGGGTTTGAAAGCATTGCAGTCTGGGAATGAATTGTCATCACATCTGTCTTAATTGCATTTCCATCTGCTCATGGAGTGTGCACCTGTAAGCGGCTGATTAGACAAGAACAAGGGGAAACTTTTTTCTAATACTGTTTCTCCTTACAGTCAAAATCAAGGCCTTTTCATCTTTTATTTGACAGTGTTATAGAGAAAAATATAAAACAAAATTCACAAGATGTATGTCCTCATGCTGAATCGCCCATTTGCAAGCTGTCACCATGGTCATATCTGTGCTGTGGCATTTCTAAACCTTGGTTTCTCCAACTGTAATGTACGCCTCTTCGCTGTGTTGGTGTGAGGATGAACGTAAACAATGAATGTGCATGTGCTTTGTAAGTATAAACACAAACTTTTGCATATGGCATGCATTTATAATATTCATTGGTCGGTGTTGCTGAAATCTAAACTAAAACCCGCAAAGTGTAGGATTTTCCTAAAATAACAAGTTTGCTAGTTGATTTTTAAAAAATAAATCTGTATGTACTTCTGCTTCCATATGCTTTAAACGGCTCTCGATTTTGGTAAGTTTAAAATGGTGAATAAAAATACGCAGGAGGAGAGGACAATTGAAGTACTGATAGGTAATTAATATTTTAAATATGCTTTTTAATTCTCCAAAATGTTTGAATCCTCTTGAATGCTTTAATAGTTGCACTACTGAACTGCTACACCAGGGCAGGGAACAAAGCTTTTAGATTAGGGAGTACAGCTGAGACTGCAACAAATAGAACAGGGAAATACAGCGTGAAATCATTCCAGATGGATATAAGGACCCATAATTAGTAGCAAATATTGTACCGAATTTATTAGAGGTAAAAAAAAAAAACACCTCCTTCAGCACATGACAGAATCACGCTAGCACTGGTAAATAAGGTAAATTTGCAGCAATTGTAAGAAAAGACTGAGAGAAGTCCACAAATGGCAATAACAACTATGATATAAGAAATTGACAGCCCAGTGCAGAGAGATGTGGAAAAGTACAGTGTATAACACAGGAAAGGAAATCAGAGTTACCTGGAGAGCTCACATCACATGGGGGAAGAAGGCAGAGGACAGGGAAGTGGGGACTAGGAATAAGAGCTGGGCTGGTAGTGGGGAATGAGGAGAAAGAAAGGCAGGAAAAGGAGGAAAACTGTATAAGACTGGAGTCAAATGACACTAATAGTTTCCATAATTTCCTCAGCAAATTTAGATTACAAATGAAAAAAAAAAATCATCTGAGCACCTCACTGTGCATCATTATAGTTTGGGAAAAGTAATTCTTTTTTTTTAGATTGGAAAATACAGTTTACTTAGAAATAAATGAGAGAGAGAGAGGAGATTCACCTCCCCAAGTAGGGGAGGAGGACAAAGCTAATAATAAGTGGTGGTTATAGTTCAAAAAGCACATGGTCCGGTCAGTGCTTAACAAAACGATAGCCAATAATTCATAAATTAATTACATAGTGTCTTGAACATAAAGCCTACCCCAAAATGCATGTCAGTCATTCTCAAAGAAATGTTTACATTGGTTTTTACGAAATTTTAAGTTAATGATTTTATCCAGATGGTACAAAATATTTTTCACTGTCGGTTTTAAAAAATAATGACTTGATAAAATAGTCATAATAAAATAACATCACAACCAATTATCTGATTAAATAAATTTGAAAACCTTGATCTTTGCTGAAGAACACCTCAGAACTTAATTCTTTTTAACATTGCAAAAAAATTTATTCAGTGATTAACATATGTCAGAAAAAATCATGATTATGTAATGAGTATTAACCTATTTAACAGATCTGAAACTCAGAGAAGTGGATTTCCCCACATTGCCTGATTGCTAAGTGGTAAACTAATATTTTATACCAGTCCTTTTTAAAAAAAATTTTGGTTCTGCCTTTTGTTGGTATATATGTATGCATGTATTATAGAGTTGTGGGGTTCGGTGAGGATTTACTTCATAAGTAGACTGCTAATAGGTGAAGTTTGGGCTTCTAGGTGGCCTTCACTCCCTCTGGTAGTAGACCAGATAACCTTTGTGTTGTCACATGTTCTTCACCCTTCTCATGCCCTCCCTCCCTTAGCAGTGGCCAGAGACTGCTGATCCCACCCTTTTACAAGAAACTCAGAAGAACATAATTTAAAGATAGACAGATGAGCCTTCATGGGCAGATTCGAAGTTGCACTACTTATGGTAAAACTCAGACTTCCTGGAGAAGCCTTTCTGACAGTTAATTCAAGATGGATGTGGCCAAAGGGGATAAATTCAGGCTAACAGTAAAGCGTACAGACAGGGTGCTCTCTGGAATCAGGTGTAGGTGATAACTAGTTGATGGTAGCAAGTTGGGAGGAGAGATTACCAATATGCAAGAGACTAATTCGAGCCACATAAAGGAAAATGTTATTAGCAGTTCAAGGTCATTAACTGACCATTTCCATAGAATAAATTGTGATGACTGACAACCTCACTAATGATAAAGGAAATTCAAATTCAAATAGATAATTCTTATGTCAAATTTGTTTTTAGAAAACTTAAAAAGTGAAGGATTAAGGAAAGGTACTTTGTAATACCTTTATATACTAAGATATTATAGATGTGTATAACGCTTTTGAAAAATAATTTAACAATATATTTAAATATTTTAAGATCTTCATTGCACTCAGGTAGCTCAAGTTTACCAGTTCTTAAGAACTTAAATATACAGTTAAAAAAAAAAATACCAGGAAAAAAGATTCATCGCTCAAGATTTTATAGTAATATAAAATATAGAAGCAACATAAATACTCTACAGAAAGAATTGGTTAAGTGACTTTATAGATGTTTATTCTTGGAAAATTTATTTCCCTATTGTTTCCCTTGCATCTTGCTCATGGTTCTGGACATCAGTAGAGAACAATAGCTACTGGACTTTGATAGGAAAGTGATCAGGATAAATATCCTAATCAAATGAATCTTTTACTTTCAATAAATAAATATTCAAGAGCAATTGCCTTAAAACTTTTGTGTAACTAATAGTTTGTGACAGATGTAAAAACAGTTTTTAAAAATTCTTGGGTAATTTTTAAGCCAGCAGCATCAAAACACAGAGACTTTTATGAATACTTTGGTTGGGGGGGAGGGGATTTACTGCTTGTTTCTTCACCTCAGTCCTTCTAAAACTAGGAAATTACATCCTTATGAGACAGATTTTCTGGTCACAAGTAATAAAACAATGCTGGCAATCTTACAAAGACAGTGTTTATGTGTGAGTGTGTGTGTGTGTGTGGAGGAGCCAGCGTTCTCTTAGATTTCAACAGGCATAGAATGACTGGGTTGGAAAATAGGCAGGATCCATGGAAAATCAGAAGACTGAGCAGACAAATTATACTTAATATCATCAATGGTCCTTCAGTACAATTCCTAAACTTACAAGAATTATGGCAAAAAATGATGATTTTTGAAGCTGGGGTGATGTAATTGTGTAAGAGGACAAATAGAAGGATCAGAACTCTCAGCTTATGTAACAGACAGAAGCAGTAAAATTACAACCGATTGGAAAGTCCTCCAGGTGGGAGGATAAATGCCAATAGAAGAGAGGATAAGCTGCATGTTAAAAAGCTAAAAGTTGATGAAGCCTACTACAATAACTTCTAGATGGTTTGTCCTCCCATGGGGAACCACAAACAAAATGAGATATTCTATTTACAGGATCACGTATTTGATGGCTGCAATACAAACTCTTCTAGTCACTTTCAACCCAGATTAGCATACGTTGTATTACTGTTACATGGGCTACCAGATAATTCTATGTAGGCTTCTCTCCTCTGTCATGTCTTCCCTGTTTGTTCTTAACTTGCTGCACCATTTGCTGCCTGTCTTATTACCTCTGGTTCCCACCAGGAGCTTTGAATGACAGTTACTGAGCCCAAGGTATAATCCTTTAAGAGAGGACAAAATTATCTCATTCTCCTTTTCCACTTATTTAAAATATCTAATGTTTCCCCTAACACAGTTGTCTGTTAATAGCTCTGAAAAGTTCTGTAAAAATGTTTCCCTAAAGAGATCACATGATAGACACATTGTGCCTAAATTTAATCCTATTTGATCGCAGTAACATTTACTGAAATTATGCTGTATGCCAGACTTTCTGACTAGAACTGGGATATGAAGAAGAATGAGCCATGCCACTAGTCTTCAATATACAATACACTGAGAAATATAGACACAAATTGAAAGAGCTGTACTACTGACACTATAAAAGCTAGTTTTTGAAATTGGCTTTGCTGAGAGGCCAAGAAGGTTTCTGAGAAAGTGTAGGTTATACTACGAATATTGCAACAGGTTGTCGTTCTCTGTCTTTCTCTCTCTCTCTCTCTCTTTCTCTCTGACACACACAACACATAGAGCTGTAATCCAATAATACAAGAGTAACCCTGAGGAAGCAGAAACCTGAAATTGACTGAGGCTAGCATTATAGGAAATTGAAACAGCATGAAGTGGAAAGGACTAGACTAAAATTAAGAAAAGTTTGCAACATGAACAAGAGCGGCTCAGGGACTAAGAAGCTGTGTGAAATGTAAAGTTTAATTAGAGAAGAAGAAGAAAGCAGGGAAAAATAAAACAAAACACTTTGAGGCAACAATAGAAAAAAAAAACAATCGTCTTTTGTAATTACAAAAAAGTTTATCCATGGTTGGGGAGGAGATGTAAATATGTCAGTTTTTTTGGGCGGGGAAGAAGGGGTCTGGGTGTATATGAAGAACAGACAAGCTTAAAGCAGTAAAGGTGGGACTCATTTTTAAAACAATGAAAAAAGAAGGGACTGCAGTTTGGAGGTGTCAAAAAATGTATGCACGTTTTCAGAGATGTTACCTATGTATTACTTTTTGAAGTTAAATTGAATTATGATAGCAATGTGTAGTATAACGTTTCCTCAAAAGATGGCATTAATCAAACGACTGTTAGCATCATCATGAGATAGGCAGGACAGTCAAAGAAAATGGCAGAAGCACGGTTGTCAATGGAAGACTGAAAGACCATTTTGAAGTGTTATTTGAAATTCGAGAACATTGTGGAGGTATAACAACAATGGATGCATGAATTTGCAACAGAATCTCCAACACGACTAACTATTGCATGCATTCATCATAAGTTTGAGAACCATGGTACTGTGTGTGAAGTGCATAAGGGAAGATCTGGGAGACCTCACACAGCAACCAGTGAACATTGTTCAAGCAGTAGTTCACTATAATCAGAAGTGTGTGGACGCTGGTGGTAACCACTTTAATTACGTCTTGTAATTGCAGAAGTCAAATATGACTTGTATTCGTTCTTTGTTATCAATATATGAGTGTTACAATTTTCATACAGTTTTTCTTTTCTTAAAATTGGTATACATTTTTGACACCTTCTTTAAGAATGATTAAAAAAATTCAGTGATACTTTAAAGGTATTGCAAATTTGGTTATGGAGCATGACTATAAAGTGAACATTGCAATAAAGCAAATTACATATTTTTTGTTTCTCAGTGCATGAAATATGTGAATAAATCTACAATAGCATTATTCCTAAAAATGTATATAATTTAAATAAAAATACTTCATTGAAAAAAAATATATGTCAGCATTTTTAGTGAGTCCCAAACTTTTTGCTGGTGGAAGGTTCACCCTACATGTTGATGGCTACTTGACTGATTAGGGTGATGGGTACTAAAACTTAAAAGGTGGCTGTGGCAACTTCTTAAAATAAGATAACAATGAAGTTTGCTCAACTCTTTATTTCATTTAAGATTTGTTTATAGTATGACATGCTATTTGATAACTCAGTAGAACTTCTTTAAAAATTGGACTCAATCTTCTATAATTCTACTGCTGCTTTATCAACTAAGTTTATATAATATTCTGTATCCTTTGCTGTCATTTCAACAATACTCATTGCATCTTCACAAGGAGTAGATTTTGTGTCAAACAAACACTTTTAGTTCATACATAAGGCACAACTCCTCATTCACTCAAGTTTGCTCATGATGTTGCAACAATTCAGTCATACATTTAAGCTCAATTTCTAATCCTATTTATCTTGCTAGTTCATCACATCTTCAGTCACTTTCTCCACTAAAGTTTTGAAACTCTTAATGTCATTCATGAGGGTTGAAATTGTCTTTTTCCAAATTCCTGTAGATGTTGATATTTTTACCTCCTCTCATGAATCACAATTCTTCCTAATGGCATCTTTAATATTGAAATGTTTATAGAAGATAATCAATTTATTTTGCTCAGATCAATCAGAGGAATAATTATTTTTGTCAACTTTAGCATTATAAAATGTGTCTCTTAAATAACAAGACTTGGAAGTCAAAATCACTTCTTGATTTGTGGACTGTAGAATGGATGTTGGGATAGCAGGCATAAAAATATTAATCCCTTTGTACACTCCAGCAGATCTCTTTAATAACTAGGTGCATGGTCAATGAACAGTAATGTTTTGAAATAAATCTGATTTTTTATCTGTGAGTCTTCACAGTGGGCTTAAAATATCCAGTAAACTATACTGAAAACAGATGTGCTGTCAGTCAGACTTTGTTGTCCATTTCTCGTGCACAGAGTAGATTTAGCATGATTCTTAAGTGCCCTGGAACATTATGAAGGGTAAATAAGCACTGATTTCAAAATGATGAATTGCACTGGTCTCTAACAAGAAGGTCAGCCTGCCTTTTGAAGCTTCAGAAGCAGGCACTGACTTCTCCTTCCTAGCTATGAAAGTCCTATGCCCCATCTTCTTTCAACAGAAAGCTGTTTCATCGACCTTCAACATTTTTTGTTTAGTGCAACCACTTCCATCTATGATCTTAAGCTATATTTTCTGGATAACTTGTTACAGTTATTCTATCAGCACTTGCTGCTTCATCTTTTTTGAAGATGGCTTCTTTCCTTAAGCCTCATAAGTTCACCTCTGCTAGGTCAAACTTTTCTTTTGTAGTTTTCTTCTCTCTCTCAGTCTTCATAGAATTGAAACGAGTTAGGGCCTTGCTCTATATTATGCTTTGGTTTAAAGAAATGTTACGGCCCTTTTAATCTTCTGTCCAGACCACAGCAATTTTCTCCATATCAGCAGTGAGGCTATTTTGCTTTCTTATTATCCATGTGCTCACTGTAGTAGCAGTCTTAATTCCCTCCAAATACTTTACATGCACAACATGGTTTTTGGCCTACCTCGACTTTTGACATTATTTCCTCAGTAAGCCTAATCATTTCTAAACTTTGGTTTAAGGTGAGAAATGTGAAATTTTTTTCTTTCTTAAACAGTTAGAGGTCATTTCAGGGTATTGATTGGCCTAATTCTAATATTATTCTGTGTTTGGGGATAAGGAGGTCAGAGGAGTGGGACATAAATGGGGAAATGTCCATTCAGTTGAGCACTCAGAACACACACATTATTTGTTGTCATCGTTAGTGGACTCAATTCGTTGCTCTCCAAAACCCTTACAATAGTAATATAAAGATTACAGATCACAGACCACCATGACAGATATAATAATAATGAAAAAGTTATAAATATTGTGAGAATAACCAAAATGTGAAGTGAGAGCACGCAATGGGAAAATTGGCCCATAGACTTGCTTGACTCAAAGTTGCCACAATTCTTCTATCCAGTTGACTCAATAAAGCTAAGTGCAGTAAAACGAGATATGAATGACTGTATTCTTTTGTTTCATTTTTTACTGCTATTCAATATCAACCATTTCTCTCTTTTCATTCTAAAGTTTCATCATTTGCTTTGTCAGTATGCGTCAGTCAGAATATTTTTAATGCTACATCTGCTCCAATCACCCAACTGGATCTCAAACTCCTAGGGAAGACCTTGTCACAGAGCAAAAAGCCACCTCCTGTTTTGGGGGCTAGTAAGTTCCAAAAACACCTGACAAAGAAGCAAAAGATACACAGACAAATCATATTTGTTACATGAGAAAATTCTTGGATGGCAACCTGCTCTCTTTCTATAATTCTCCCTTTTTTGTTGTTGGTTACATCTAAGAGAAAACGATAATTGAGTACTCATGATGTTCAATCCCGATAGTCTGTCTTTGTCAAGGATTATGTGCATCACCTTGAGGTGAGTCCTCATGTAGGAAGAGTTGGTCGCACGGAGGTTTGAAACTCCCTACAGCAAGTGGTACTAGAGCTTAAAATCCTTTATGGGGAGGTTTTAAATTTACATTCAAATTGTTGCACTTGGGCTTAAATTGGGTGTACATCATGACACAGAATTTGTAGTATTCCACTATAGATTATTTTGTTTTGTTAAATTATGATGAAGATGTCAGGGAAGAAATATAATTTCTCCTTAACACTCATAAGTTTCCAGTTGTGACAGACCCCTGTAAGAAAAGAAAGATTAACAAGAAAGAAAACAAGCACATTTATTAACACGCACATTGTGTATCATATTGAAAAAAATCTAAATGAAATGTAACTCAGAGTAGTAACTTAGAACTGTGACTTATATGAAGAACAATAAGTAGAGAGGTGACAAGACAAAGGAAAGCAGTTTTATGCTGTCAGAGGCAAGAAATGTGGGAAGGTAAATATGTGAAAATAGACTAAGGTTTTTTTGTAGATTGCCCTGGTGCCATATTTGAGCTGATTAAAATTGTCTCCAGTAAAGGATAATTTATAGTCTGTCTTAAGGCAGAAAAGGGAGAAAACCATAGGAAAAGTTCTCCTCTATTTTCTATTTCTTAATTGCCTTTACCTCAAGCATATTTATGTCAAAGTTCCTTATCTTGGTGTGACAAATTCTGGTGTTGTTCGGTCTCAGGGGTTCACAAGCAGTTGATGAGAAAACGTTGTTCAAGAGGTGGCTGGACAAGGTTTAATGAAAACTGTGAGGCTCTCAGCCATGCAGCAACATTAGAAAATTTAGATTCTGTATATGTATTATCAAAGGATGGTATCACCTTCAAAAGAATCATTTTGAGGTTCTTGTTTACACTGATATGCAACTGAGTTCCCACATCAGAGCTGATATGTTGTAATATCAGGAAATATGGGGCCAGATTTACATTTAGAAAAGATCACCGACTTGATTCATCTGCACTATAGTTTGGCAACTACTCATGTGGATAAGCAGAGGGACAGACGTTGCCTTTCCTCTTTTTCATTTTATGTGTGAAAGCAACTTCTGAGGTAAGAAAACATCAAATTTCCTGCAATATTCCACTTCTGTGAACTAGTTGCAAGTTCCTGGACAAACAAACACCATGGAAATTAGAAGTATTGAGACATTGCTTTATAGGACACCTAAAAATAATGGAAGTATTTTAAGTTTAAGCAATCCTGTCAAAGAAAACCAAGGAGTTTTCAGCTTGTAGCCACACCTAACGATAACTTAAACCTCAGTAGCAAGGGCAGGCTAACTGTGATAGTTTCCCATCAAGAACACTAGGGGCAGAAGCGAGACCAAAACTTGACTGGGAGAAAGAGAAAGCAAGAGAAGCAACTTCAGAGAAATATATACACTAAACCCAATGCCTTTTTGGAATGTTGTCAAAAGGTATCATATGGCAAAATTTAAGACTAGCTGTTAGCCCAGACCATCATGTAGGAGAAAATTATGCCTGGCACACCCTTGAAGACTCCAAATCTAAGCTCTTACTCTCTGGAGGCTTGCCTTACCACAACATGAGAATGCTAGTAGTTATTCTTGTCTCATAAAAGAAATCCTTCCTTCTTCCTTTGATGCAAATGCACTTTTTTATTAATTTATCTCTTGAGGAAAAAGAAGAAAGACTATGGTCCATAATTTATACTCTGTCACTTAATTGGGTTGCCTGCTAATTCTTCAGAAGGCTTTTTGAAGTCAAGTTAAATTACTCAGCTTTTATCTGTTTCTTGCTTCCCTGGGAAACAGCTTTTAAGACTGGAAATTATGCCATTAGTTGCACCTGGTCACCCTCGCATGGCCTCAATCTATCTCAACTCGTCTCCCACCAAGCTCCTGTCACTGTGACAATCTCATTTTCTAATTAATCTGAGCATTTTTTCAAGCCCTGTGATGATGTTTTGTCATTTCCTCAAGTTCTACAATTCTTCACTAATTGAAACCCTATTAAGTCTAAAAAGTCTAGCAAAAATGTTACGAGCTCTGGGAAGCTTTTCTGAATTTTCAAAGCCCCAAACTATTTTCTCAATTTTATTATTTTATCTGTTGACAGACAAACCTAGCTTCCCCACTGGACTACTCTGTTTGTTAAGGTGGAAAAATAGCTTATTTTGCTCTATTCCTCTCTGCATGTAGCACAATGCTTTGTACACACTAATACTTGATAAGTGTTTTTGCTTTGTTTTTGTTTTTTTGAGTTGGAGTCTCACTCTGTCACCCAGACTGGAGTGCAGTGGCATGCTCCTGGCCACTGCAGCCTGGACCTGCTGGGCTCCGGCGATCCTTCTACCTCATCCTTGCAAGTAGCTGGAACTACAGGCGCGCGCTACCACACCTGGCTAATTTTTGATTTATTGTAGAGGTGAGGTCTCGCCAAGTTGCCCAGGCGGGTCTCGAACCCACGGTCCCGGGCAATTCACTCACCTCGGCCTCCCAAAGCACGGGATTACAGGCTGAGCCACCAAGCCCAGCCGATAAGTGTTTTATACTACAAACCTTTTTTTAAAAAAATAGTTCTGTAATTTTACAGAAAAGTGTTGTTTTATGTATGCTACTAAATGGATTAGTAAATTTGGCAGATGTCACTTTGCTTCTAAAGAAACTCTTGAGCAGTCACCTTAGGACATCTTAGTCTTGGCTGGTTGTCATGGTCAACAGAATGTTAAGATAGTCACTGTGGGTTTCAAAATGAAATATGTCTAATTTGCCTCCCTAATGGGGTAGTTAAACAGAAAATTATCCCCATGAGATTATTCAGTTCTTCCTGTGAGCTAGATAATCTGTTGAGCTCTTTAGTTATTAGTTTCATAGACCAGAGGGCCATAGTCATTAGTGGGGGAAAGTGGACTAAGGACATGACACTTTGCAAAGAAGAATATGAATTAAAATATTATAATTTAAAAGGAACATAATACTATGTATACGTACCACATACACATATACATATATGTCTGGTGAAGACATTTAGTGTGAATGAGGGGAAATTGTCAAATAGTCATCTGAGGAAGAAACAAAAGAGGGACAGTGGCATCAGGAAATAACTTTGGTCAATTCCAGAGACAGAATGTTAACTCATACCACCCTGTGCTGGATGGGTAAGCCAGGGATAGTTAAAGGAACTAAAAAAGAAGCAGTAAAAGACTCGGTCTCTTTAGATTTTGATTTTAAATGGTTGTTGTTTACTGAGTATTTGCCATGCACAAATAGAACAGGAAAAGAGTTTATATGTATTCTATTGTTTCAATTTCTCAATAAATAATAAAGTAGATCACATTATTTTCCTTGTGTGTAAGAAAACTGAGGCAACAGTATTAACAAAAGGTTTTTTAAAGAAAAAAACATTAACTAGCATTTACTAAGGATTTTCTAATTTTAGCAATTATGCTAAGCATTGAACATCAGTTTTCTATTTTTTTTGCAATACCAATAATCTATTTTATTTCAAATCTTTTTATTTTATTTTTTTTAATTTTTTTAATTTTTTAATTTTTAATTTTTTATTATGGTATTGTGGGGTACAGTTAGGGGTTAGGCATACCAAAATGCTGCGTTCAGGCACCCTTGATGATAAGAGGTGTCTCACCATTCCCAGACAGATATTTACCACCATTAATCCCATCGCCCTCACCCTCCCCCCTCCATAGTTTCCCACCAAGGTCAGTCATTTTCTTGTGGTAATACGTTGGATGACCAAGGTCTACTATATGAGTGAGAACATGTGATACTTAGTTTTTTGTGTCTGTGAGAGGTCATTCAGTATTATGGACTCTAGTTCCATCCAGGTTGCTGCGAAATTCATGATTTTGTTCTTTTTTATGGCTGCGTAGTATTCCATTGTGTATATGTACCACATTTTTTTAATCCAGTCCTCTTTTGATGGACACCATAGTTGCTTCCAGGTTTTTGCTATTGTAAACAATGCTGCGATAAACATACGTGTGCAGGTATCTTTTTTATAGAGTGATTTGAGTTCTTCAGGGTATATTCCCAGTAAGGGGATTGCGGGGTCACATGGGAGGTTGATATTTAGAGCTTTTAGGAATCACCACACTGCTTTCCACAGAGGTTGCACTACTTTACACTCCCACCAACAGTGTAGAAGGATTCCCTTTTCATCACACCCTCTCCAGCAACTGTTATTTTTTGAGTTATTGATAATTGCCATTCTGACTAGAGTTAGGTGGTATCTCAGAGTGGTTTTGATTTCCATCCCCCTGATGATTAGTGAGGTTGAACATTTCTTCATGTGTCTGTTGGCTGCTCGGATGTCTTCCTTTGAGAAGTATCTGTTCATATCTTTTGCCCATTTTATAAAGGGGTTGTTTGTTTTTTTCTTTTCCGCACGTTTGAGTTCCTTGTAGATCCAAGATGTTAAGCCTTTGTCAGACCTGGAGTTGGCAAATACTTTTTCCCAGTCTGTAGGCTGTCTCCCTGCTCTC
>CAUYQG010035328.1:0-23489 GCA_963574415.1 Tarsius wallacei | reverse complement strand
CAACCGTGCTGTCCATCAAAGCTGGGCTGGACACAAAAAATGTGATACATAAACACAATGGAATATTATGCAGCCATAAAGAAGGACAAACATACGGACTTTGCAGCAACTTGGATGGATTTAGAGTCTATCATACTCAGTAATCTATCCCAGAAACAAAGAAAAGAGTACCATATGTTCTCACTCATAAGTGGACCTTAAATAATTATCCTAATACTATAAGAAAGGGAGCGGCAGTAGTGGGAAACTGCCAGGGGAGGAGGGGTGGGATTGGCAGTTGAGGAAAACTGCCAGGGGAGTGGGGGCACACCTTATCCACAAGGGTACCTGCATAATGAACATTTGTATACCTGACCCTGAATTGTACCCCACATCTTTAAAATAAAAAAATTTTAAAGTTAAAAAAAGAAAAGAAATCATAAATGTTTGAATTGATAGATATTCCAATTACCCTGAGTTGATCACGACACTTTGTATACATGTATTGAAATATCATATGTACCCAATAAATAGGTACAATTATTGTGTATCAATTAAATTTTTAAAGATGAAGTTAAAAAAAATAATAAGTACTGGCAAGGACATGGAGAAAATGAAGCCCCTGTGCTCTACTGGTAGGAATATAAAATGGTACAGCCACTGTGGAAAGCAACAATTAAAAATAGAATTACCTAAAGATCCAGCAGTTCCACTTCTGGGTATATATTCAAAAGAATTGAAAGCAGAGTCTGGAAGAGATATTTGTGCACCCATGTTCACAGCAGTATCGTTTACAATTAGCCAAAATGCAGACACAACCAAAGTGTCCACTGAGGGATAAACGGCTAAACAAAAGGTGGCATATATATGCTGTATTAGTCAGGGTTACCCAGAGAAGCAGAAACAATAGGTTATACATAAGGAAAAGATGTATTATGAATAATTGGCCCACACGGTTATGGAACATGAGAAGTCTCCCAACCTGCTTTTCGCAAGCCAGACACCAGGTCGGCCAGAATGATCACTTCTGTCTGAGTCAAAGGTCTGAAAACCAAGGGGCCTGAAGATGTCAGTTTCAGTAAGGACAAGAGAAGACTGATGTCCCAGCTTGACAGGCAGGCAGGGAACAAAATTTCTTCTGCTGCTTTTTGTTCTATTCAGGCCCTCCACTGATTGGAGGATACCCACCCACAGTGGGAAGGACAATCTACTTTACTGAGTCTACCCATTCAAATGTTTATCTCATCTGAACACGCCCTCACAGAGACACCCAGAAATAATGTTTAATTTGGGCACCATTTAGCCCAGTGAAGTGGACACCCAGAGTGAACCATCACACATAAAATGGAACATCATTTTAGCAAATAAAAAGGAAAGAAATTCTGACACAAGCTGCAATACGAATGAACCCTGAAGACATTATGGTAAGCAAAATAAGCTAGCCACAAAAAGACGAATACTGCATGAGTTCACTTATATAAGGTACTTAGAGTACTTAAAACTATAGAGACAAAGTAGAATGATGGTTGCTAGTGGCCAGAGGGAGGGGAAACGGGGAGTGATTGTCTCATGGGTATAAAGTTTTAGTTTTGCAAGATGAAAAGAGTTCTGGAGTTGGATGGTAGTGATGGGTACACAGCAGGTATGTACTTAATACCCCTAAAATGGTTAAAATAAAAATGGTTAAAATAGTAAATTTTATGTCCCATGTATTTTACTACAATGCAAAAATTGGAGAAAATAGATTAAACGTACATTTTAAAAGAAAATAATCACTTTTTACATGAGAAGACTGAAATTAGTAGATACTGTTATTTCAGTAATAACTGCATTTTATCAGCATGCAAAATCTTCTGAAAGTGATCACTGTGTAATCCTTGAGAAGGGTCAACTCATATTAAATCAGATTTTACCCTTTCCAGTTTAAAAAAGAAGAGGAGAAATTATTAGTGACTGTAGTAGTAGTAACAAATCTTAACAAACAAACAAAAAACCGTCAAAGAAAATGATCCAGAAATTACCTATATAAGTTTTTAAGCCTAACTAGAAACATGGGAGATTTTTTCCAAGATTTCAAATAATAGATTATTCCATATAATATGAATGTTTCAGAACATGAGGAAAAATGAAAAGTTTCCAAAGTCATTTTAAAACATAGCAAAATTCTGTCTCTAAAACTCAATAGATACCTAACTCAAAAATAATCAGCCCAACTCTGCCAATGAATGTGCTACAATAAGGGCTTAAACAAAAATATCACCCAATACATGTGCAGCGATTTCTCAAAAAGTATAAATAAGATGCCAAGAAATAAAGTGTATTTCAGAAATACAAAGGTAGCTCCATATGATACATCTTATTCGTGTGATGCATCAACAATAGGTGAAAGACAAAAAAAAAATAGTGCTCAAATGCCAAAAGCCATGATATCAAATGCATGAGTTCCTCGTAAAGGGCACATCCTTACTGATGACAGAGAAAAATCTATCCAGGAGTAGATGTTTAACTATACTTAAGTGTAAAAACCTAGACATAAAAAATAATAAATCAATTTTGAATATGAGTAGAATTGAAAGCAAAACCCAACTATATTGTGAAGACATGAGATATATATATAAAATAAAATTAAACAAAGATTGAAAATGAAGGGATATCCTATACGTTGGGTCTTAAATTGGTTATCTGTGGGACAGAATTCAAGTTAATAGGACCTTACGCACTCAAGGTTTAATTTTGTTGTGATGGGCTGGTGAAGCCGTTCCAATAAAGTATCAGGGACCCAGCTTCCTTCCATCTTACCCTCATCAGTATGACTGGAGACGGCTGTTGGAGATTAGTCATTATGTTCACATTCCAGACAGCAAGAAGAACACAACCAGGAAGTCACACGTATTGTGAATACTTACACTACATCTATGCCATTAGCCAAAATTTCATCACTTGGCCATCATTAGCTCCCTCTGTCAAGAGGTGAGCTCCACTTTCTTTCCCTCTGATTCTAGGCTGGCATTGTGACTTATTTTGGGCTAATAGGATGCAGTCAATACACTAGTGACCTCTGAGTCGACGACTTAACAGGCCTTGTGACTTCCACTTTTATCTTCTTGGAATCCTATGACCACCATGCCCCGAAGGAATCCAGTCTATCCCTACTGGAGGCTGAGAGGCCAAGTAGAGCAGCGAGCTTCCCAACTGATAACAGTACCAGCACCCAGGCATGGAAGAGGCCATCTTGGATCTTCCAACCCTCCAGCTGAAGCAGCCCAGTGAATAAGCCCAGACAAAACTGGTAGTGGAACCATTAAGCCAACCCACAGAATGAGAAATAATAAAGCAGATGTATTTTTTAAGATACTAGATTTGGGTTGGTGGATGGTTGCCCAGCAATAGATAACTGAAACAACTGCTTATTTCTAGAGAGAGAAACTGCCATTGCATGGATGGAGGCAAAGGTAAGACATAGTTCGACTTCTCACTTCATGACTTTTGTCATTTGTGACTTTTAAACCATTTTCATATACAACCTTTGAAAAAATAACCGATTTTATTTTAAATATTAAAAAACATTATTTTGCAAAGCAACAAAGAGAAGATACAAATGTTCCCCTAGGACATTTAAAAAATTATCTATCCTTAGTATTGGTGACCGTGTGGGGACAGAGAGAAATTTTTCAGGAATATTTAATTACATGAAATTTGGATCAAATTTCTTAAGATGTGCATGTCCTTTGATCTACAATTCCTTGTCAAGAAATTTATCCTAAAGAAAAGATCTAAGTGCTGAGTAAGTCGATTTATTTACCAAAATGTGCTCCTAACTTCTTTATAACAGCTAAAAATAAAAATTTTAAAAATATAAATGTTTAGCAATAATAGAGAGATTACCTGATTGTTACTTCCATATAGTGAAATACTATACAGCCATCCTAAATCATATTGTAGAACCTCAGTTATTCACTTAAACTCATTACAGTATATTGTTAAGTTTAAGACTTAATAAAATGGTATATATTGCTACCCTGCACAACTCTGGGAGCCATAGACCACTGGGTATATACAAAGTGTGCAAACATTTTACTAAGAAAATACTTGATGGATGTAAAAAGAGTTCATCCCTGTACACTGGAATCATGACTGATTTTAATTTTCTTGGATATTCAAGGGCTTACCAGAAAAAAAAATTCTTTCATACATTCACAGACTTCTACATCTAGAATGAATTATTTTGTAATAAGAATATATATATTATAAACAGTAAACAATATTTAATCCTGTATATGAACTACACCAACATATTGGAAATTATTTGATTGGATTTAATGACATGGGGAAATAATGTATGTAAATAATAAAAATGAAAAATTTTTTTAAAAACCTAACTATTGTGCATTCTGGAAGTGTCGTCAACACACACATTCATGACTTTGGTGTGTGGGTATGCATGCATAACTTTACTCATACATTTATGCCATAAACAAAATACACACACAAAACATATATCAAAATATTGATTTAAAAAGAATTGTTAAACAATTTTACTCCGAAAGCCATTGCTGAATCATGCTTCCTAGGTTTAAGCTATAAATTAGTTACTATAAGTCAAGAGCAAAGGCAGGAAATCTTGGCAAGAAAAGTCTATAGGCTTTTCGAACGTCATTGGTCACCTACACAACGGTCTTCTTCCCTTTGTCCCCGCTAACAGAATCCCAGTTCTAATCAGGTATTGGACAGCTTCTTGCCTCAGGAGGGAGTGGACCCGGGCCCAGGCCCAGGCCCAGGCCCAAGAGATGAAGACTGATTGTATTAGTCCATTTTGCATTGCTAAGAAAAGTGCCGGAGGCTGGGTAATGCATAAGGAAAAGAGGTTTATCTTGGCTTATGGTTCTACGTGGCAATGGCATCTGTTGGGAACTAATGAGGCCTCATGAAGCTACAATCACAACTGAAGCCCAGGAGACGAGAGGGAGTACCATGTCATGTGGCGAGAGCAGCAACAAGAGAAAGAGGGGATGCCAGCCTCTTTCCAGCAACTAGCGCTAACGTGAACTAACAGAGTGAGAGCTCATGACCCGAGAACAGCACCAAACCACCCATGACCCAAACACCTCCCACTAGGCCCCACCCGCAACACCGGGGATCACACTTGAGATCTGGTGGGGACAGACAGCCCAACCTCTCACTGATCCATCTAAGCCAATTACGATCATTTTATTCCTGCTACTAGTTTTCAGTCTAAGAATGCACACTTGACAAAAATTCTTGCCAGAGGCACACGAGTGAAATCTACTAAGAGAGGGTCTGAGGAAGATTTTCTTGTTTTTAAAGATGGACCCTATGAAGGGTCACGCTCTCTTTCCCACTTTTTTACCTTCCAGCACAGCTGCCTATTATGGTGGCAGCCATCTTGTGACCATGACGTGTAGCTGATGTCTCGAAGGTGAAGGAATGAGAGGATAGAAGGAAGCTAGGTCCTTGGTGACATTTTCGAACAACTGAATTATCAAGCTCTGGAACTCTTCTAACTTTGGACTTTCTACCAACTGAGAGAATATTTTCTCTTATTGTTTAAGTCACATTGGGCTCGATCTTCTGTTACATACAGGAGTGAGCACCCAGACTAATACAGCCTCTCACAACACCTATACCTCACTTAACTGATTTTTTCTAAAGCTCTGCTGTTGTGTTTTATTGAAATAAAACATTACTTTATCACTTTTAATGACAACAATTATGATGCATTCCATCCCAACCCAAGACATCCCCATAATTTCACAGGTTGAAAAATCTATCAATCAAACAATGAAAACAAGTTCACATGGGTTCCAATGTGAACTTGCATTCATATTGCAATAAGTTTCTGTATGGTATATCCTACCCACACAACCAAAAATTACATCATCCAATTTTTTTTTTTTTTTTGAGTTTGAGTCTCACTCTGCTGCCCAGACTGGAGTGCAGGGGCACTCTCCTGGCCACTGCAGCCTCGCCCTGCTGGGCTCCTGTGATCCTTCCACCTAAGCCTTCTGTAGCCGGAACTACAGGTGCACGCTACCACACCCGGCTAATTTTTGATTTATTGTAGAGATGAGGTCTCGCCAAGTTGCCGGGGTGGGGCTCGAACCCGCGGGCTCAGGCAATTCACTCTCCTCGGCCTCCCAAAGTGCTGCGATTACAGGCTGAGTCACCGAGCCCAGCCCTATATCTTCCAATTTTAAGATAACTAAATAAATATAGCTTGTACATTTGTACACAAAGCATACGATAATAATAAATGTTTATCATATTCATCAAACGTGGCAATCGGGTGGTTACTGGAAAAAGGAGATAAAGGTATTGGAGGTAGGGTTTCCTTCCAGGGAAAGAGACAGAGATGAGCATGCCCACATCTGTGAAGGAGTGGCCTCAAGATAAACACACTGTGGAAAGCAAGAAAAGAAAGCAAGATTGGGCAGAGTGGACTCAGCCGAGGCCTCAGTCAACTCCATTCATAGTTCTGCAGTTGGGATAGCCCTTCCAAATTGTCCTGAATCAGAATGGAGAGGCCAGGATTTTATAGGCGGACTTTGATGAGTTAATGAATCAAGCTGTCTCTGGGACGGCAACAGTGCCTTGGACGAGGTAGTTCTCTTCCACTTAGAGCAATTCCCAGAGGGGACTACACCTAGAGAGCTGTTAGGGAATTGTGCCCCCTAATACTGGGTAGTAATCCTTCAGTACTTGAGGGAGATCTAGTCTGTGAATCACGGCCTCAACACGACACTGAGTCTTCCTTGGAAGGTGGTGAAGAGTCAGGTGACTGATTTTCATGCACATATTCATTATCAAAAGCACACAGACTTGACTTGATGACAATTTTTTTTTCTTTGAAACGCTGACCAAAAAAAAGTGAAACTGACCTTTGAAACAGGTGGAAATTGCGCCACAGAGAACGATCCATCTTCCTCCCTTTTTCTTGGCTTACATACACAAAGCAAAACTTGGGGGCTCATTCAAGCATGGCATGAAATTACGATTTGCTTCACATGATATCCTTTGACTAGAAGCTATTGTGTTGAGTAGATTAGTATGTCTCTACCTGAAACAATAATGTCAAAAAATCATTCCTTATAGTATGTTTTCTAGTGGATTTGGAGAATTAAAAGTTGTGATGTCATAAAAGGAATTGTTTGATCAATAGGGTAAGTTTTCAAGTGTTGTTGGGGTGAAACTTCGATAACGGAACCATTTTTTTGTGCAGTAAGTTTCTGTATAATATATCCTAACCACACATCCACAAAGTAAGTTTTAAGATAATTAAAATTTCTCTACTTTTTTATAGCTGTCCATAAATCATCACTGGCTTCCATGCCGATGGTACTGTGGGGAGAGAGTAAAACACAACCTTGAAAGTGGTCACTTTCGTCAACCACTTATAAAGCTGTCGTTCTGTAGGATTTTTAAGCAGTAGAGATACATTCAAATATAGCATCGTTAGTTTCAGTCTGTGACAAAACCGATATCTTTAGATTATGTTCTCTTGATACTGAACGTCATAAACCCTCAAGCTATTCAAAAAAAGGGTCACACAAAGCCAACAAAAGGATTTTTTTTTTTTTAGTCACTTACCTAACCACAAACATCTCTGTTCTGGTATCATAGACACAGGCACTGAGTGACCCACTCTACCCAAAATGCTTCCCAAAAGCAGAGTCGACTAATGACCACCTCTCCCCCGTAGCTCCCACCCTTCCCTGCACAAGGATCAGATGATAACTATCTTGTGGCAAAGACTGACTGAGACAGACTACGAAGACCAGAGACTTAGACACCGAGACCAGAGAGAGATAACGACGGAAAGAGAGAATTTACACAACAGCCCTGTACCCAAAAGATCCGGTCTCCCGTTCAGAAGACTGAGTCAAGCTCATTACGGAGGCAACCTCCAGCAGCTAATTGGTATTGCCGTGCTTCTGAGCTGTGACCTAAAAAGGGGGGGAGACGTAAAAGCCAAATAAAGTGACATGGAGAATTCCCATCCTGGTCCTACGGTTGTCTGGCGAGCCATTTCTATACTGTATGTACATAAACAGCCCTTCTTGGGTGGCGGTTTAATGTCTCTATACCTTCCATGGCAATTACACCGAATGGAGCCGCCACAAATCTTCCTAATGCCAATCTCATCTTTCCACCTCATTGACAGCTCAGGAAATGCATCTGAATTTCATAGTAGCCTCATAGCCTATGGCAAGAGAAATCCATGCTGCTAAAATTTTATTTTAGAATTCAAGCTGGTTTTCCTCAGTTTAGGATGCTCCATTTTTTAATCTTTTGCTGCCTACCACACTGTATCAAAATAACCAGCCAATATTGTTCAACTGTCAGGGGCCTCAGCTGCCTCTGAATTTTATCAGTACAAATAAATACTGGAACATGTTTAAAAAATGATCCCAATAGATTGGAGCTAGCATTAATGGAATTAAAAGCAAGGGGGAAACGTGTATAAACTTTGACTTGACTGTTCCTCCTTTCCTCTACTGACTTAAAAAAAATGGTTGAATAGATATTCAGACTGATTTAATGTTTAGGCTGATAGGGAAGCTAGGCTGGGTCCCAAATTTGTGCAATGTTCAAAGAGAGAGGGGTTTTAAAATCCCAGAAAAAGAGATATTTCCAAATTAATGACATTGCCCGAATGCCTTGGCTCCCTGCACCCCACCAGGAAGGTTTATTATTTTCTGGTGAAATGTTGCTCGGATGGGGAGTGGTAGTCAGCGATGCGTCAGAGCTGCTCTTTGAACACATTAAAAAGCTGAATGCACAACAAAGAACAGATGTTCCAGCATGCCTTATTTATGCACCCATCAGCAATCTTCCAGTGACCACAAAACACAGCCACCCCCCCCTCCTCTCCATAACATTATTTTCTGATAAACTCACCCTGTTTATTAATTTATTTATTTTTGGCCCCAAATGAACTCCTGGGTAATTGTCTCTGTGCGTGTGCACAAGTGTGCGTGCCTGTGTGTGTGTGTGTGTGTGTGTGTGTGTGTGTGTTTGAAAGTCTGCCTCCATCAAAGCTGAATTCTATTGAACTGTGGAACAGGTGTGGATTCTGCAATTAGATCACATTTCAGAGAGAGAGACACGGAGGGTAATAATGGCGGTGAATTCTTCACAGTCGAATGCCGCACCGTAGCGACCGGCAACAACGAGGAGGAGGCAGAGGTATTAGTATTAGGGGCGATTATTTTTAGTTTATGGGATCATCTGATGGAATACAGCCATAAGGCGCCGGGAACGTGGATTTGGGGCTCACCAGCTGTAAGGCAAACTTGTTTTACTGGCACTGATCTGAAATGCCCTACTCGCCCACCCTCTGCTCACAATTGGAATGAAAGTAGCGATTAGGAAGTGAGATACAATGCAGATTAAACGTTATGATGGACCGAGATACTGCTGGATTATTAAAACCCATTTGCTTTCACGGGTTTTAAAGGCATAGCTCTTTTATTTAAACCTCCAGCTCTGGATCTTTGCGTTTGAAAAGGTGGGAAGAGGAGGAGTCAGAGGAGGGTTAGGTAGAGAAAAATCATTTAGAATTTAAAGAGAAGCTAGACTATTCCCTCTTCCTACATGAGAAGGCTGTGGTTTTTTGGGGTTTTTTTGTTTTTTGTTTTTTTTTGGTTAGTAAGTCTGATCTGTGACCTCAGTCGGAGCTTTTAGAAAAACGTGATACATTAATACAGAAAATGCCCCCACACATTGATGGAATAAACAGAAAGGAAATGATGAAAGCAATTGTCACAACAATATTTGGTCAATCTGGGGACTTCTGACTCCAAGTGGCATTTCCTTAATATCTTATCCGTTTCCATAAGCCGGCAATACCTGGGACCAGACTCAGTGGTGTAAAATCCACTCTGGGGAGAGTTCTAGCTGTCCCCCGGGGCATCTCAGAGTAGTGCTATGACCGGCCAGCAGCGGCTGCTGTCCCCGAAAGAACAGATGAAGCCAGATGACAGAGAGGAGGACTTTGCATGAATTGAAGGTAAGGGCACCCTGTAGACCCGTCAGTAATCTGGGCTCCAAAGAAAGAGCAGTGGGCAGCTTGCAGGGTGCAGACTACCCTCTCCCCGGGGCAGGCCCAGGAACTCAGAATGAGAGCTTCTGCTCTTTGAACCCAGGTTGACTCAGGGGCTGGGACTGCATCACGGGACACGCGACCACAGCCAATGTATTGCCAAGTCGGTATCCCTATTCTGGCACCCAAATGAGCTCTTCTGATGAAAAATCTGAGGGATGGGAAATGGTTCTATTGTCCACAATGCTCCTTCATACTGGAAACTCCCAGGACAGGGATTTTCTGTCTTGTACAGGTGACCTAACCAAGACTCCAGGTCAAAAAAACCCCCTAAACATTTTCTGGCTAAGAAGCAGTAAAGCGGCCAGGCTCCGTGGCTCAGCCTGTCATCCCAGCACTTTGGGACACCGAGGCAAGTGGATTGCCTGAGCCCACGGGTTCGAGACCCACCTGGGCAACTTGTGAGACCTCGTCTCTACATAAATCAAAAACTAGCTGGGCGTGGTAGCTCACGCCTGTAGCTCCGGCTACTTGGGAGGCTAAGGAGGAAGGATTGCTGGAGCCCAGCAGGACGAGGCTGCGGGGGCCGGGAGCGGCCACTGTACTCCAGTCTGGGTGACAGAGTGAGACTCCGACTCAAAAAAAAAAAAAAAAAGCAGTAAAGCAAGAATAATGGCCAACATGCATCAACCAAAACATGCATGGCTTTTCTGTTCCTAACTAGTTCATTAATTCTCCGGTCATCAAATTCCCTGACATAAAGTCCACATAACATTGACGACCTGAATCTCACCCCATGGCCTTGACCTTGGGTAAATGACCTCCCGTGTCTGGACTAGGTTTCCATGAAATGAGGGGTGGAGGTAAATGTGAAGTCGACACACATTAGCAGTAGACCCCTAAGCACAACGTCAGCTAAGAGTTGGAGGCGCTCGATTCAAAAGTGGGGGTGGGATGCCAAGAGTCACACACTCGGCCCCCCGACTCTCCTTCGTAACACCTGGGCTGCCTCCACTGGGGTCCAAGGTTGCCCTGAAGGAGGTATGCAATGTCTGAACTGGATGTCGCCGAGTGTCCCTCCCAGTAGGAAGTGTGGGGGCACATCTGAGTCTTCCTCAGAACAGGCCAGGCTGGGGAGTGAGTGGGCTGGTGGCCAGGAATGGCTATGACAGCCACCTCACATGGCCACACCCAAGATGGAGGATGCAGTTCTGTGAACACAGGGCAGTGGTCTCAGCTGGGAGGAGGTTTTGTCTCCATGAGAGCAGGCACCCTCGTTGATGGCTCCTTTTCACTATGCTGTCAAAATGCTGCCACTTCCAGTGACCCTGAAGTCACAGGGTTTGCTTCTTTTGTTTTTTTTTTCCTCTCTACCTGGCAATGGAGCAGGAGTTTTCCGTGAGATATGACCCTTTCGTCTGTGTTGGCCGCCATGCACCATCACTCATTTTAATAGCCATATCAAGAGCTTCAAGATTAGGTGGGGTTTTTACATAATGTTCGTTTGATCATTTTTCTCATCCAAACTCCAGACAACTCTGAATCCACTCGGGGTCTTGTCCAGCCAACATAGTGGTGAGTGTTTACCTTTAAATATTTGGATATGCTTTCTGATTCTTTCTTTTGTGTTGCAAACAGCCTTTTACAAAGACACAGAAGAAAACATAGCCCATTCTTTGCCGCGCTGGCTCTGTCACTGTGCTTTCCTTGTCTGAAATGGCAGTGTTACTTATTGTTATTGACGCGCTGATGTCTCCTTTGCAGATGTTGCTGTGTCCCTGTGTTGCGGCAAATTTGCATCGTGGCTTTAGCATGCACTGATACACCTTGCCAGTTAGTCATCTGAGTGAACAGTGACAAGAGGCCCAGGTGCCCTGTCCTGGCAGAATGTAGGCCCTTACTGCCTGCAAGCTGTGGAAAAGGGGTCAGATGGTGGAATCCTGACCGAAGGCTTGACGTTGTGGGACCAAGTGATCCAAACACAATGTCAGTCGTAGCCTATGGGACGGAAGACTTCAGTCGCTCTCTGGTCATTGGTGTAGCAACAAAGCAAGAATGGAATTAGCTTGGAATGATATATTCTTTGCCTGGCTTCAAAAATATATACGTATCAGACTTATAAAAGAGTAAGGTGTGTGTTTGAAAGGCAAGGAAACATCTTTAAAATTTTTTCATCTACATTTTACAAAGCCCACCCACGCTTCCAAAAAAATCAAAGTCATAATGATAAAGTAACGTTCCCATTATGCTGCCAATGCCAAGGTAACGCGCAACAAAGTAGATGGCTGGTTATAGGCAAATTTCTTTCAAGTGGGTCCAAACTGGAATTTCTGAATGCTGTTCTTGCCACTACTCTTTATTCCCTTCAAGCCCAGAGACAGCCTCAGCATCCATGTGTTCGGCGTTTGGCCAAATACAGTAAATCCAACCTAAATACAAGGTATCGATAACACAAGATTCGGGTCTGACCTCACATTTTTAAATTCGAGTAAGCCATTCATTTATACACACTGAGGTAAAATCGACAGAACAAGTGGCTAGGGCATTTGGTCAAAGGGTATGTAAATAAATGCAAATTTCTCCTCTAGCTTAGCGTGTGTTTAATAAATTATCTTGGTGACCCTCATGGCAGGATGCTGACCTCATGGGTCGTGCCATCAACCACCAACCCTCCAGCCCTTGTTTCCAATCACTGACAATATAGTTACTAAGGAGCTATTTTTCTCTTAAAATATATGTAGAGGAAAAAATGAGAAATTTCTATATTAATGACATGATAATGGCATTGTGAAAATAAAATGGTGATGACATATCCACTGTGGGAATAATATGCCCTCAGGCTAACACAAGCAGCTTACCTATTTAACTTATTAGAGTATTTTATAAACATATTTGAAATGAGCAACTCAGTTCATCCCGAAATAAAACAAAGCTACGTTTTCTTTTATGCCCATGAAGAGAGAAGACGCTAATTGCTCACCTACAATCCACCTAAAAGACTGATGGAAATACAGCCACAATAAAATCAGAACAATATCATTTCCAGTACCTGCATGATGCTCATTCTGGTGAGGCATCCCAAAAGACTTTTTAAAAGAAAATAGAGTTCTGATTCTCCGTCTGCCATTCATCTGCTACCACTTGGCCCTTCAGTTTTCTTCCACCAAAAAGAGTCAAGACCACCGATCTGAGTGGACTGTCAAGTGGATAGGTGTGAGTTAAAGAACTTTGGAGTTGCAGAGTTAAAGGCGTTTCTCTCGTGGAACACCATTATTATTAATATTATTGCCATCAGCATTATTTATGCTCCCAGCACACGAATTGTGAAATGTGTCATTCGCGGAACTGCCGTGCCCTCACCATGTCATTTGCAAAATCACCATGTTCTTCTCACAGAAATGTCACTGAAATGTCATTTTTACAATAGCTGCATTATGAATCTGCTATAACTTGAATTGCTTTACAATGAAAATGCAATTTCTTAGCAATTAAAATTATTCCACCCACCCCAGTCAAATAATAGAAAATCGCCTGCCTGTCCAATGTTGCTTATAGTACATTGCAGAACACTGCAGATGGAACAGAGCATGGCTCCTACATGCCAGGGGTGGTCTCTGTCCTAGCCACACCAGTGGGTGCATTACAGTGCATGTTATGTGTTCATCTGCTAAACCTGATTCAAATTCTTGTAGCAGAGCACTACCCCTTTCTAAGATTGGAAGATCACACCCAGTCAGACTCTGTGAGCTTTCTCAAGATTCGAACCACCTCTAAGTTTGCAGCTGTAACAACACTAGATCAAGGTATGTGAAAACACCAATGTCAGTTTTCGTTATGGGAAGAAATTCCTTTTATAAATGCAAGTCATTCTCGTTAGGTCTACTTAAATCCCCTTCTGGTATTAATTGAAAATTTTTTTCATAATAACTGCCTCTCAGAAACTGTTGACTTGACATGCATTAGTATCATCATTAATAAGAATGTAGTAATATACAAAGTATAATACACGCTATCAGCATGCTGCTTGTGGAGTGAAATTATTAATGGATATAGGGTCATGTTCGGAGAGATTTTTAAAAGCTCATTTCAAAGGCTCATTCACTTGTTTTCAAATGAAATCTTACCTGAAAGTGCAAGATGTAAAAGGCTAAAATGTAGGACAATGGAGATTGTTCAAGATGAGAGTCTGAGCACAGACCCCTAGAAATAAGAGGAAATATGCAGTTATAAATGTACCTGACCAGACTGAAAAATAAAGAGCCGGAGTCACCGTGGAATAAACACAAGTGTAAGTTGCCAAGTAAACGTATGTGGGACAGCACACGGCATTTGGCTTCCCTCCCTGACCCTCACTTGAGGGAAGCGGTTGTGGCTGGCACTTCCTCCAGACTAAAGCAGGTGGTGCGGGTGTTTGGGCCAAGAGTCATGACAGCGCTTCCCCAGCTGAAGAATTAGGAGAAGCGGGCAGCCCCCACATGAAACATGTTACAGGTGTATCCCATCTGGAAGCACATTCGCTCCATACCCCAAAACCACAGAAAATGTGCTTCTCTGTCAAAGCCAGAATCCTCATGGAAGCACAGAGGTAACTTCAAACAGAAAAATGGGCGGTCAAACCTTCACAAACCTTTAAGGACATCCCACATCATCGGAGAGATGAGTGAACAGAAGAACTAACCCTTGAGGAAATAAAGCTAACAAAATGAGCAAAAAAGGAGGGGTATTTTAAAATAAAGATATTGGAGAGCCTTCGAGATATTCCGAAAGACACTACAAACTTGAAAAGGGAACAAGAGTAAACATCGAAAGCATGGATATTGAAATTAAAATTCCAGTATGATGAACTGGACGGCAGCACAGACGATGAAGAGCAAATCAGTGAGCAGTAAGATGCGAACTACGGAGAAAATTTGAGACTTCAGACTAGAAGGTCTCATGGAATGCCAAGCAGAATAAAACACAGTCCATGCTTTAAATGCCTAGAAACAAAGAGTGAAACTTTCACATTGACAGAGATTGCACGTGGTCACGGATATGTGAAATCCACAAAGGCAGAGCTTCTAGAAGTTGAGGGCAGCCTGGTTGTCACAAAAGGATGGGGCGGGGGGAGGACCGGGAAGTAAGGATCAGAGGGTACAAGGTTTCTGTTAGACGGGAGTCACAAGTTCTGGTTTTCTATTGCACAGCAAGGTGACTTTCATTCATCATAGCACAAATTTTAAAGTTCCTAAAAGAGTGGATTTTAAAGGTTCTCACTCCAAAGAAATGGTAAGTCTGTGAAGTGACAGATTTGGTAATTAGCTTGATTTGGTCATTCTTTGATGTGTACGTGTACTGAAACATCGCACCATGCCCCATGAACATATACAGTTATTATCCGTCTATTTAAAAAATAATAAAACTTCTAGAGGAGGCTTGGGGAGGTAAAAATGAAACAAAATCAGATCAGAAGTCTCAGTTCTCATGGGCGAAAGCAGATACTAGGGGAGGACATAGGATGAATGTTTTGAGAGAAAGTTGTTTTGTCCAGAAATCCTGTGTCTAGCAAAACTAGCGCTCAGCAGAAAGGGAAAATAAAAATAAGTGTATCATCTACAGACCACCTCGGAAGAAAAAAATGTATTCAAGCAAAATAAGAAATGAGCTCAGGAAAGAGTAAAATGCAAGACACGAGAAACGGTAGTGAACAAAGAAAACAATTACACTTCTACTTAAATCAAAAGACATTTTGATATACGTTGGAAAAGTAATTAACAATCTGGAACTACAGTCCCACACGAGCTCGACATGGCAGGAATTGTAATCAAGAGTCAGACTCCCTTTTTGGTATTTGACTGCCAACAGTCCCAGCATTTCCTGTCTCTTCGTCCCCGCTTCTGGTGAGAATGCTCAGATCAGTTCTGCTTTGGTATCGGCAGGAAGTTCAAACCACACAAGCCTCTGCCAGCCTGTGAGACCCTCACGGCAACCCCAACCCCATTCACACTAAGAGCCGAGCTGGTCTCCTATCCTTTCTCTCTCAAGCCTGGTTTGGACCAGCTAGAAAGCTCCCGTGGTCTTCCCCAGAAAGCCTTCTTGTGTGAAGACACTTTTCTTTTCTTTCTCTCTTATTTTTAAAGAGTGAAGAGGTAACTTTATTTTTCCAAGTCAAGAGTCAATTTCAAGACACTTTTCAAATCATGTCTATGGGTATGTGACATCATGAGTCTTGATACAGACACCAGTTTTGGGGTGGGAAATTCATGCCTCCTCTATAAGGTGCCCACAATAGTGTGGAGAAAGGGATGGGGAGAAATAAGGTGAGGGAAATTATGTAGAGACTGGTCAATGCTAGAGACTGAGTTTTAAAATTAACACATTTAAATTATAAATACTACTAAAGGAAGTCCTAGAAAATAGCACACATCAATTCAAAGCAATTAGGAAAAAAATGGAATAAAGAAAATTTGTCCAATCCAAATAGAAAAGACAGCAAAAAAAACCAAGAAAGTTTCATAAAATAGAACCTTTAAAAAAAGAACGTTCAAGAACAGATCTGTGATAATAAATGTGAATGAATCAAAACCTATATTAACAACAAAGTGACTTTTAGGTTGGAGTAAGAAAGAAAATCAAATCTTCTATTAACAACCAGACAACTCTTGGGTTGGCGGAAAAGGAAACATACTTCTATGTTCACAGATACCAGTAACACTCAATTTTATTTAATAGGTTAAAGATAAGTTATGGAAATAGGTGTGACGTGGAAAATGCTAACGAGAAGAAAATAATGTGACGTGTTAATATTAAATGAAGTGCAATTTAATAGCAAGAACTTTAAAGAGGATACTTAATACTTAATATTAAATGAAGTACAATTTAATAGCAAGAACTTAAAGAGGATACACAGACACAATACACCCCAAAATATCAACAGTCATGTATGTTTATGAAGAAATCTTCACAATATATTTTAAAGACCATTTTAAATTTTCTTTTTGAGTTAGAGTCTCACTCTTGTCACCCAGGCTGGAGCACAGTGGCATGCTCCTGGCCACTGCAGCCTCGACCTGCTGGGCTCAGGCTTTCTAGTAGCTAGAACTACAGGCACACACCACCACGCCTGGCTAGTTTTTGTGATTTATTGTAGAGATGAGGTCTCACCGAGTTGCCCAGGATGGCCTCAAATCCACGGGCTCAGGCAATCCATTCACCTCAGTCTCACAAATTGCTGGGATGACAGGCTGAGCCACCGCGCCCGGCCTTAAAGTCCATTTTAAAAAAGAATTAGAGCACAGACACTGGAGTCCGTATCCCTGAGTTAAAATGCCTGCCCTGACACTTAGTAGATTAAGATTTGGGGAAAGTTATTTCACGTACAAGCATCCTGTCTTCTGGACTGGAAAATGAGGATAATAACAGTACCCCTTCAGTGAGGATTAAATGAGTTCAAATATATTAAGTGGATGAACAGGTGGATGGATGGATGGATGGAACTAGCTAGAATTCTTCACAGTATATGAAGCAGGAAACGGTGAAGAACAGGGGTACTTGTCTTTCTTACCTCAAACACATTTGCATTTTTATTGTAAAGAGTACTTATCCTAATTATTATTTTTTAAAAAACAATACAATGTCTAGAAAATAACATTGTACATAAACGGGAGGGAGAGACTCAAAGTTCTGATTCCTTTATCTCCTCTGTTCCTCCCTTGCGGGAACTCGTCAGTCCCTGGGTAAGTGAAAGCGAATTCAACACCACTCTTTAAAGGAATACTCTCTCACTTAAGACCATACGATCTGAAGGACCAAAGCACTTATCTGTGGCGCTGGGACCAAGATTGGTGTTTTGTTTTGTTTTGTTTTAACCACATACGGCATACAACAAAGACAAAAGTAGTTACTCTTACTTTTTTGCTTGAATGCTCGAGTTAAAAGCCCTGCTTCCATCACCTAAGCCCAGAAGATCAAGGCTGCAGTGACCGTGAGCGTGCCACGGCACTCCAGTCTGGGCGACAGAGTGAGACTCCAACTCAAAAAAAAAAGCCCTCCTTCCCTATGCCACTCGGGGAACACTCAGGGTGGAACTTTTGCAGTGATGAGCCTAGACTTTGAGGAAAAAGTGAGTCGAATGGAAGGAAACTTAGCTTTGACGTGATCCAGCAGAATCTAGCTGAGGCCTCTTCGTTTAGCACGGGTGAGGTGTGTGCAGAGACAGCAGAACTGGGGGTGTGAGAAACTGCACCGACAGAACTGAAAATCTGAAAGAAAATCTTCATGTTTGTGGATGGAAGAGAACAGTGATTTAAGATTCCATGGAAGCAAAAATAACTGATCCAAAATCAATAGTGGAGGGCACTCCAGCAACCAAGATCTTGGAGAATTTAAAGGCAGAAACGGGGGGGAAAAAAAACTGTGTAGGCTCCAAAACTCTTATAAAGGAAGATTTAGGATATTTAGGGATGACAATCTGGTTGAAAGGGGAGGCCAAGAGATTTATCATGAAGTTGTGTTTGCAGAGTAAGCACATGGTTTTAAATTGGATTTGTGTTTATTTTTAGTGACTGTGAGAGTGGGTTTGATAGCAGCGTGTGCGTTGGGAGGGGGGGCGGGGATCGTGGTGGTCACTGCTTTTCCCAGCCAAACTTTGGGTTTACAGGTGAGATGGAAGGCACAGGGAAAGTAATACATTACGAACATAAATACGTTTGCTATTTCTTCATATGCACTAGATCTGATATATAGTGAAGGTAACTAAAAGAAGAAGTCAGTGGTAACAAGTTACCACAGGTGTCTAAATATAAGGCAATTTTCCCCCAAAATTTTACAGAAAAAGGGAACCGCTTGGTATTCAGATGATCATAAATTCTTTCATGTTAGAAGTTCCTATTACTACTATATTTCGAAAACCCAAGTCCAGTTTGTGAAAAGACATCATCTATAAAATATTTAAGTCCAGGGAAGAGAGTTAGCACAATAGGTGGTCATTTCCCTGGAGGTATTTGCCAGTCCCAGGTGGCCCATTGTTTGGACTTGCCAGGCCACGCACATGACAGGCAGAAGAAAAAGCCTGTAAGGTTTCATCAGAGAGCATCACTTACAGTCCAGACCCTGCAGGTTGCGTTGAGGAAAACCTTTCCCATAACAGGAGGCAAAGGGGATAATTGCCAGGCTTTGACTTTGGATTTTCGCTGTGTAGAAAACATAAAAATGTCTCCCCTACAAATGGTATGTTTGAGGCCATTTCTGAAAACCTCAAACTGGAAATGTATTTTAAAGTTGTCCCAGATTAGTAGTATCTACAAGTACCAAGCATAAGCAAACAAAAACACTCCATTGAAAACATTTTAAACTCAGATGTCAAAAAATTCTCATGTTCTAAGGAATACTAACTGACAAACAAGAATTACAACACATATCAGGACGCAAAATACACCGAGTAAAAGTAAGGAAAAAAACACAAAGGCATAAGCAGTTACCCAAAGACTATAGATATTGAAATTACCATATTCACAATAAAAAAACCTATTTTATATGTTTAAAGAATTTTTTAAAGGTAAAAATATAACAAAATAACAAGTTTCTCCAAAAAATAACCAAGCAGATTTCAAAAACAACCAAACAGACATTCTTGAAGTTCAAAATACGGTCATTGAAATTGGAAACTCAATTTCTAATTGAGTTAACAAGTAAACACTGGATTTAGTATGGCTGAGAAGAGATTAATGAACTGCAAGACAGTTTAGAAGATATTGTCCAGAATTTAGCAGAGACAAAATGGAGAATAGAGTAAGATAGTATCACGTTATCTAATTAGAGTATTGAGAGGAACTAATATTGGAAACGGGGAGAGGTAGTCTTCCAAGGACTAATGGCTGGGAATTTTCTAGAACAGATCAAAGATAGCAGAATCAGATTTGAGAGTCCAGAGACTCTCAGCAGAATAGATGCAAAGAAATCTTCACTTAGATTCCCCATCACTGAATGTACAGAACACTAAGTTAGAGAAAGGATAATAAAAACAATAAAAAAACAACCAGACATGTTTGCAGAAGGACAATAATTAGAATAATAGAGGAATTCTCAACACTAGCAATGGAAGCCCAAAGGCAGTAGAAAACCATCTTCAAAGTGCTGGATGCAAAAAAACTCTTAACCCCAAATTGTGTATCTACTTAAATTACCCTTCTGAAGAAACAGTAAAACAAAAAGAAAAAAAGAAAGAAAGAAAAAAACAGACATTAAAAAAAATAAAACTTAAAAGTAAAATTTGATTTTTTTTGTAACATGGTAACACAAATCTCTATCAAGACATGGCACATTACTATATCCCTAGAAAATTCTATCACGTCCCTTTCTAGTCAGCCCCCCACTCCCTTACCTGAGTCGAGGGCAGCCATGTAATAATGCTCTTTCCACCACAGACTGGTTTTGTCAGTTCTAGAACTTTATATAAATGGAATCCTATGCTTTCACACTTTTTAATGTAGCCTTGTGGAAGGCTTCTTTCAGCTTCATGTTTTTGAGATTTGTTCGTGTTATTACATGAGTTATATGCCATGATGTGTTGTTGTTGAGCGATACCGAATAGTGTTTCATTGCAGCAATAGTTCATTCTTGATCCCTTTTCCTGTTGATGGCTTGTTTTCAGTTTGGGGCTATTCCTGGGCTGTGTCATTTGGGCCTATAATGAGTAAATGAATATAAACATGTGTATACAAGTCTTTTTGTAGATGCCTAGTCTTGATAAACTCACACTAAACATTGACAAAAAAAATTCTGAATTTTGCTCTAAATCAAGGTTCAACGTAGTTCGATGAATTAGCATCAAACATGCATATTCACTGAATAACGCAATCAAAATATAAACCAATAACTTAAAAACACATATACAGGTTGAGCACCTCTAATCTGAAATCCTGGCATCCAAAATACAAAACTTTTTACACGTCAATATGTCACCACAAGTGGAAAATTCCACACCTGACTTCAGGTGATGTGTCACAGTCAAAACACAGTCAAAACTTTGTTTCATGCACAAAATTATTTAAATATTGTGTAAAATTACCACCAGGCTATGTGTATAAAGTACATATAAAATATAAATGAAACTCATGTTTAGACTTGTGTCCCATCCTCAAAATGTCTTTTGACATATGTGCAAATATTCCAGAACTTGAAAAAATCCTAAATTCAAAAAACTTCTGGTCCCAGGCATCTCACATGAGGGATATTCAATCTGTATTTGTACATTCAAATAACTTCTAAATAATCCATAAGTTAAAAAAGGAACCATAATAAAATTTAGGTAAAAAACTAAATGATTTTGGAAAACTGCATATTATATTGTGGGATGCAGGTAAAATTGTGCTTAGAGGAAAATGTATTGGCTTAGATGCATGTATTAGTAAAAGCAAAAGGCTGAAAAGACAAGGTATCCAACTGAAGAAGTAAGATAAGAACAACAAAATTAATTAAAAGAAAAAAATTGTTAATATAGATACAAAAATTAATGAAATCAAAAGCAAAGATATACTAGAGAGAAACAACAAAAGCAAGGTTGATACTTAGAAAATATTAATAAAATTGACAGACTTCTAGCAAGATGAAAAAATAAGAAGAGAGCATATAAATAAGTATTCTTAGCAATAAAAAGTGAGCATAACTACCAAAGAGATTAAATGTTTTATATGAGTATAAATAAAATTTCATCAAAGTAAATTTAAAATTTAAGTAAACTTAATACATCCCTTATACAAATGCATACATACACACATGTAAAACTTATCTCACAAGACATAAATGTTCTTTCTGGAAACATGCTTTGTCTCAAAGATTCTCTGCCCAAGTCACAAGTTTATTTGATATATTTCCTGGTCTTCAAGCTATTTTGCTTCAAGAAATAAAAAGAAACCAGAAATTCCAAGAATTGAAGGGTTGAAAGTTGCAGCTGTTACTCAACTTTAGATGGTAAAATGTTTTCAAATTTTCACACAGTCACAGGGATAAGAGTTTGGCTACTAAAACACAGTTTGGGAGCAGCAAACACCCAGTCAAAGTCCTGACTATCACACATTTGTTGAGAACTCTGACTGGATTAAGATGGCTTCCTATAAACCCTTTCCATTGAACAAAATGGCTTAGGAGCTAAGACTCAGGCAAAATACAACAGAATCCTGATAAGCCCAAGGATCGAGCATTATGTGTTTAGAGTTAAGTCTCAAAAAAAAGAAAATTGTGTGCATCACTTTGCAAAGTGAATGTTTTTGTTTTTGTTTTTTTAAGTGACAGAGGTTCCTATGTTACCCAGGCTGGACTCAAACTCATGGACTTAAGCAGTCCCTTCTTGTAGCTGGGACTACAGGCGTGGGCTACCCTGCCCAGTTAGAATCATTTTCTAAAAGTGTTTGGATTTTGTTTCCAAAAGTGTCAACAGCCTGAACTAAAAGAAACTATGACTGTTCATTATGGAAAAGATTATAACTGTTCAATCCAGCTGGGCTGCAAACATTTTATTGGCAGGAAGCAGACCAAGAAAGCCCCTCTTCAGATTTGGCTGAGGAAAATGACAGAACATGAAGGATGATCCAAAGAGTACAGCTTAGAGTCAAGGAGAACAATTGACTGGGAACAATTCTCAGAAAATGACATGACCAATCAAATTTAAAAATGTCTGCTATGCCCAGAATAAAGGGCCTTACCACATTTTCCCAGAGAAATTTCAGAATTGCTATGAACTAGTAATGATGATGAACCTCCCATTTTTCCTTTTCTATTGGGGGTTTTTGTTTGGATGTTGCTGACATCTTTTAGATGAGGGATGGAGGTGGAAGCACATAGGTTTTCCTTTTCTGTACGCAGGTCACAGAAGTAAGAGAAGTTGAATTTAAACATGATGCAGATCACTAGATCTTGGAGTTGCAACCTAACGCCATGATTAAATGAGATTTGGGGATGTCTTGGTAAGCAGGTGAGTGCATTTTACTTGTAGAAGAAAGAAAATTTTTGTGACCAAGAGGGATCACTATGGGAGACTCCTACTTATTTATTTATTTTTTTAATTTTTTTTTATTATGGTATTATGGGGTACAGTTAGGGGTTAGGCATACAAAATTGCTTCGTTCAGGCACCCTTGATGATAAGAGGTGTCTCCCCATCCCCAGAAAGATATTTATCACCATTAATCCCATCACCCCCTCCCCTGACTCCTACTTATTATTACTCATTACCACTCTGTCGTTGTCAAGTTTCTCAAAGGACAGAATGTAATGTGGACATCATTGACTTGGAACTCATTCATGTGACTTTCTTTGGCCAATGAAAATACACGATGCTTGCCAGATTTGGTTTGCACCATGCTTCTTACATTCCAACTCTTGGTTACGAAACCTGCATGCACAAAACGTGACCTGCTCTTTCAGTTTGGGTTCTAGAAGGAAACGGCTCGTGAAACATAGTCCAACTGAGCCCA
>CAUYQG010035322.1:0-26206 GCA_963574415.1 Tarsius wallacei | reverse complement strand
AATCCCTATTTTAAGCTAAGTGCAATAATAATTTAATACAATAAGCTAAATACACACACAACTTGTATATCCTGAATTACAAATGTGGTTTTTATAGCCACATCTGTTTTCAGTCAAGTACACATTTCCATAATGAACAAGAACTTACAAATATGATAAGAAAACACTACCCCAAATGTTTATTCTACCATCAGCTTTTTAAGTAATGCTATTCTTGCTGCTGAAAGCACTTATTCTTAGACAGTTTAGTCAGATCTGGAAAAATGAGTTCTCCTAAAACTTAACAAATAGTATTTTAAATCAGAAAAGCCTTCTAACAGGGAAGCATTCACAAGAAACTTTTAGTTTCTCAAAAAAAAAAAAATCACCCTTGGTTATCTGAAGAAAAGACTATTAAGAAAAATTATCTTTTAAGGGAGATAAAAATTCTTATAAAAACTCTATTTTCCTATATTATCTACTTAGAAGCAACACAAACTAGTTCACTACCTTTAATAGCCGTACAGTCTACTGTTGTCTAAAAACTTCAGAATACATGAATCACCTGTCATAGAGTCAAAGATGCCATTTAGATCTCACATATTAAATAGCTACAGTATAGCTTACAGTGGCACAGATATACCTAACACTCTAGTATTACACATACTATTTTTATCCTTTAGACAGTTGAAAGTCAGAAGAAACTGCATAGTTTGTGAGGTACTTAATTGATGTGTGATCATTGAAACCTAACAAGTAATTAAATATGGCCATACAAAGGCAAGCAATTAAAGGCTCAAATATCACTCTAAAATCTAAGCTGAAAATTTTGTTTCTTCATCTTTCATTTACATGGCTAGATATCAGGGCCTTACTGTAGAAAATATATGGTTATCACATGTAGTTTCCCCAGAAGATAATGAAGTTTCAGAAAGTACAAAAGGTGTCAAGATGACAGTTTGCTTCATCAAATGGCTTTTTAGCTTGTTTCAGTTCTGCACTTATAGTAAGCAATTCTTTAACCCTAGCAAATTTCTTGAGTCTTAAAGACACAAAACAGTGTCTTTAATTTATACTTGACCTTATCTTCCGATGGCTTTGCCTTGTGAGTCACTTCAACAATGAACTCGATTACAAAGTCTTCAAGAATATCCACTGACTCAGTGTAAGGATTCTGGGCATCCCCAAAGCCATATATCATACATCACAGGCGAGGTCTTCTTCTTCAAACACCTGCCAGCTTCCCACTAGCCTGCTAGCCTACACTACTCAGCTGGCTCACTCCTAACAGGTTTTTCTCCAAGTGATTTTATTAAATCTTGTTATCAAAATAGTTTTCGGAAGAACACCTCACTAATTTTTTCCTTTAGAAATGGGAAAATAAGAGCTATACAGCTAGACAAAGTGGATTCTTGAGGATTCTTCTCAGGAGTGCAAATAGATTTAATACTAAGAATACCTGTATACATTTAAGAAAAGTTATATCCATTGTATTTGATAAGATCCGTCCATCCACAAATATTTTTGGAGTACCATACATATGCCAGTACTGTTCTAGGTGTTGGGGATACCACAGAGAATAGAGTTCCTGCTGCCTGTGAGCTTACCCTCGGGGATATGCTCCTCAGGGAGCAGGTACGACTTAGAACACATATGATTTTGAGAGTGAAATATAAAAATATTAACACAAAACGTGTTCATTTTACAGTCAAATATAATCACTTGTGCCCAGGAAGCAGAAATGATGATAAAACAGGAGCCCAACTGGAACAATTAAAAATGACCATAAGATCAAAGTCAGCCGGCCCAACCTCACAGGTCTTTGTAAGTATGTCAGCAGGCAGAGGCGAGAGACCAGCCTGGGCAACTAGGCAAGACCTCTGCTCTACAACAAATAACACAACTAACCCGTACATGTCTGTATTTCCAGCTACTTTGTAGGCTAAAGTCTGCAGTTTCAGCTACTGGGAGAAGGATCACCTGAGTCAAACAGACCGAGGATGTGATGGCCATGAGCATGCCACTGCTCTCTTGCCTGGGCAACAGAGTGAAACTGGCAAAATAAATAAATAAATAAAAGAATTAGGATTCAATTTTTTTGATGTAAATTCTAGCCAAATCTTTCTTTTTCTTTCTGAGTCAGGTTCTCATTCGGTTACCCAGGCATGAATGCACTGGCACCCTCAAGGCTACAGCATACTCAACATACTGGCCTCAGGGGATCCTTCTATCTCATCTTCCAAGTAGCTGGAACTACAGGTGTGCACCACCATGCCAGGCTAATATTTTGATTTTTATTGTAGAGATGAGATCTCACCAAATTGCCCAAAGTGGTCTCGAAAACCTTGACACAGGCAATTCTCTCACCTTGGTGTCCCAAAGTGCTGAGATGACAGGTGTCAGCCACCACCCTGTCCCTAATTTTTTGTTAATGTCTTCTTTAACTGAGTGAGATGGCTCACACCTGTCATCCCAGCTCTTTGGCAGGCAGGGGCAAGAGGATTGCCTGAGCCCAGGACTTTGAGACCAGCCTGGGCAACTAGGCAAGACCTCTGCTCTACGACAAATAAAACAACTAGCTGGGCATGGTGGTGCATGCCTGTATTTCTAGTTGTTTTGTAGGCTAAAGCCTGTAGTTCTAGCTACTGGGAAGGCTCAGGCAGTAGGATTGCCTGAGCTAAGCACACTGAGGCTGCGGTAGCCATGAGCTTGCTACAGTAATCCAGCCTGGGCAGCAGAGTGAGACTGGCTAAAAAAAAAAATAATAAATAAATAAAGAATTAGAATTCAAGTTGTGATGTAAATTCCAACCAAATTTTTCTCTTTCTTTCTTTCTTTCTTTCTTTCTTTCTTTCTTTCTTTCTTTTTTCAGTGTCAGGTTCTCACTCTCTTACCCATGCTGGAATGCAGTGCAACATTCACGGCCATCGCAGCCTCAACCTACTGAGCTCAGGTGATCCTTCTGCCTCACCTTCCAAGTAGCTAGAACTACAGGCATGTGCCATCATGCCTGGCTAATATTTTGATTTTTTTTGTAGAGACAAGGTCTCACCAAATTGCCCAAACTGGTCTCCTACACTGAACTCAGAAAATCCTCTCACCTTGGCCTCCCAAAGTGCTGGGATGACAGGCATGAACCACTACACCTGGCCCTCTTTTTTTTTAAATGCCTGTGTTAACTAGGTAAGGAGGCTCATTAACTATCATCTCAGCATTCTAGCAGTCAGAGGAGAGAAGACTGCATGAGCTGAGGTGTTCCAGACCAGCCTGAGCAAATTGGCAAGACCTCAGTTCTACAATGAATAAAAAACTAGGCAGCCATGGCGGTGCATGCCTTACTTCCAGTGACTTTGTAGGCTAAAGCCTGTAGTTCCAGCTAGTGGGAAGACTGAGGCAGAAGGATCGCCTGAGCCAAGCAGATCCAGGCTGCAGTAGCCATGAGCATGCCACTGCTCTCCTTCCTGGGCAACAGAGTGAGACTGGATTAAAAAAAATTAAATTCAAGAAGTAAGATTAAATTTTTTCATGTAAATTATTGCCAAATGTTTCTTTCCTCCTTTTTTCTTTCTTTCTTTCTTTCTTTTTTTTCTTTCTTTCTTTCTTTCTTTCTTTCTTTCTTTCTTTCTTTCTTTCTTTCTTTCCTTCTTTCTCTGAGTCAGGTTCTTACTCTGTTTCTCAGGCTGGAATGCAGTGGCATGCCCAAGGCCACCGCAGCCTCAACCCGTGAGAAGGATCACCTTCTCACACCTGTCATCCCAGTTTATTAGCAGGCAGTGGTGAGAGGATTGCCTCAGCCCCAGGATTCGAGACCTCCCTGGGCAACTTGATGAGATCTCAGCACTACAATGAAGAAAAAACTAGGTGGCCATGGTGGTACATTCCTGTATTTCCAGCTACTTTGTAGGCTAATGCCTGTAATTCCAGCTTCTGGGGATACTGAGGCAGAAGGATTGCTTGAGTCAAGCAGACCGAGACTGCAGTGGCCTTGAGTATGCCACAGCTCTCCAGCCTAAGCAACAGAGTAAGACTGTCAAAAAAAAAAGAAGAAATAATTAAGATACAATTTTTTGATATAAATTCCAGCCAAATCTCTCATTCTTTTTTTTTTTCTGATTTGGGTTGTCACTCTGTTGTTCAGGCTGGAATGTAGTGTCATGCTCAAGGCCACCACTGCCTCAACCCATTCAGCTCAGGCGATCCTTCCGCCTCACCCACCAACTAGCTGCAACTGCAGGCATGTGCCACCCTGCCCGGCTAATACTTTGATTTTTATTGTTTACACGAGGTCTCATGAAATTGCCCAAACTGGTCTCAAACACCTGGACTCAGGCAGTCCTCTCAGCTTGGCCTCCCAAAGTGCTGGGATGACAGGCATGAGCCACCAAGTTCGGCATTTTTTATTTATATTTCTAAAATATCCATTTTAGCTGGGTGAGGTGGCTCTTGCCTGTCATCCCAGCACTTTGACAGATAGAGGTGAGAGGATTGCCTGAGTCCAGGGTTTCAAGACCAGCCTGGGCAACTAGACAATACCTCTGTTCTACAATAAATAAAACAAATAGCTGTGCATTGTGGTGCATGCCTGAATTTCCATCTACTTTGTACACTAATGCCTGTAGTTCCAACTTCTGGGGAGACTGAAGCAGAAGGATCGCCTAAGTCAAGCAGACCAAGACTGCGGTGGTCATGAGCATGCCAGTGCTCTCCAGCATGGGCAACAGAGTAAGATTGGATAAAAAAAATAAGTTAAATTATTAAGATTCAATATTTTGATGTAAATTCCAGCCAAATCTTACTTTCTTTCTTTTTCTGAGTCGGGTTCTCACTCTGTTTCTCAGGCTGGAATGCAGTGGCACACTCAAGCTAACCACAGCCTGAACCTACTAGGCTCAGGTGATCCATCCGTCTCAACCTCCAAGTAGCTTGGGAGGCCAAGGTGAGGCCAAGGTGAGAGGGATGCCTGAGTCCAGGTGTGCGAGTCCTGTTTGGGCAATTTGGTTAGACCTCGTCTCTACAATTAAAATAAAAACATTAGCCGGGCATGGTGATGCATGCCTGTATTTCCAGCTACTTTGTGGGCTATAGTCTGTAGTTCCTGCTATTGGGAAGGCTGAGGCAGAAGGATCTCCTGAACCCAGAACTGAGACTACATTGGCTATGAGCATGCCACTGCAACCCAGTCTGGGCAACAGAGTGAGATTTGCAAAAACATAAAAAATAAAAAAATAAAGAATTAGGATTCAATATTCTGATGTTAATTCCAGCCAAATCTTTCTTTATTTTTATGAATCGGGTTCTCACTGTGTTGCTGAGGCTAGAATGCAGTGGCACGCTCAAGCCCCTGCCTTGACCTACTGGGTTCAGCAATCCTTCTTCCTCCCCCTCCACATAGTTGGAACTAAAGGTGTGTGCCACCATGCCTGACTAATATTTTGATTTTCATTGTAGAGACGAGATCTCACCAAATTGCCCAAACTAGTCTTGAACACCTAGACACAGGTAATCCTCTCACCTTGGCCTCCCAAATTCCTGGGATGACAGGCATGAGCCAACACACCGAGCCTTTTTTTAATTTTTGAAATGTCAGCTTTAGCTGGGTGAGATGGTTCTTGCCTGTCATCCCAGCACTTTGGTAGGCAGAGGCGAGAGGATTTCCTGAGCCCAGGGCTTCGAGACAAATGTGGGCAGCTAGGCAAAAAATCTGCTCTACAATAAATAAAACAACTAGCCGGGCATGGTGGTGCATGCCTGTATTTCCAGCTACTTTGTAGGCTAATACCAGTAGTTTCAGCTACTTGGAAGATTGAGGCAGAAGGATCACCTGAGCCAAGCCTACCGAGCCAAGAATGATCACCTGAGCCAAGCCGACCGAGCCAAGCTGACCATGAGCATGCCGCTGCTCTCCAGCCTGGCAACAGAGTGAGACTGCCACAAAAATTTAAAGAATTAGGGTTCAATTTTTTGATTTAAATTCTAGCCAAATCTTTCTTTTTTTTTTCTTTTTTCTTGTTTTTTTACTGAGTCGGGTTCTCACTCTGTTGCTCAAGATGGAATGCAGTGGCACGCTCAAGGAAACTATAGCCTGGACCTACTGGACTCAGGTGATTCTTCTGCCTCACACTTCAAGTAGCTGGAACTACATGCCAAGCAAACATTTTGATTTTTATTGGAGAGTTGAGGTCACATGAAATAGCCCAAACTGGTCTCAAACACCTGGGCTCAAGCAATCCTCTCACCTTGGCTTACCAAAGTTCTGGGATGACAGGCATGAGCCACCACACCCGGCTCTTCTTTTTTTTTTATTTTTTAAATGTCAGCTTTAGTTGGGTGAGGTGGCTCTCACCTGTCATCCCATCACTTTGGCGGGCAGAAGCAAGAGGATTGCCTGAGCCCAGGGATTCAAGACCAGCCTGTGCAACAAGGCAAAACATCTACCCTGCAATAAATAAAACAACTAGCTGCACATGGTGGTGCATGCCCATATTTCCAGTTACTTTGTAGGCTAATACCTGTAGTTCCAGCTTCTGGGTAATACTGAGACAGAAGAATTGCATGACCCAAGCAGAACAAGGCTGCGGTGACCATGAGCATGCCACTGCTCTCCAGCCTGGGCAACAGAGTGAGACAGTCAAAGAAAGAAAGAATTAGCATTCAATTTTTTTTGACATAAATTCTAACCAAATCTTTCATTCTTTTTTTTTTTTTTTTCTGATTCGGGTTGTCACTCTGTTGCTCAGGCTAGAATGTAGTGGCACACTCAGCCACTGCAGCCTAGACCTTCTCCACTCTGGTGATCCTTCCACCTCACCCTCCAAGTAACTGGAACTATATGTGTGAGCCATCATGCCTGGCTAATATTTTGATTTTTAATGTAGAGATGAAATCTAACTAATTGCCCAAACTGATCTCGAACACCTAGACTCAGCTAGTCCTCTCATCTTGGCCTCCCAAAGTGCAGGGATGACAGGCGTGAGCCAGCACACTGGCCTTCCTTTTTAAAATTTCAAATGTCTGCTTTAACTGGGTTAGGTGGCTCATGACTGTCATCCCAGCAATTTGGCAGGCAGAGTTGAGAGGGTGCCTGAGCCCAGGGATTCGGCACCAGCCTGGAAACTTGACAAGACTTTAGGTATATAATGAATATAAAAGGGGGTGTGCATGGTGGTGAATGACTATATTTCCAGATACATTGTCAGCTAAAGCCTGTAGTTCCTGCTACTGGGAAGATTGAGGCAGAAGGTTCTCCTGAGCCCAGAACCGAGGCTATGTGGCCATGAGTATGCCACTGCACTCCAGCCTGGACTACAGATGAAACAGGCAAAAAAAAAAAAAAAAAAAAAATTAAAGAATTAGGATTCAATGTTTTGATGTAAATTCCAGACAAATTTTTCTTTCTTTTTATGTGTCGGGGTCTCATTGTGTTGCTCAGGCTGGAATGCTCAAGACCATTGCAGCCTTGACCTATTGGGTTCAGGCAATCCTTCTGCCTCACCCTCCAAGCAGCTAGAACTACAGGCATGTGCCACCATGCCTGGCTAATATTTTGAGCTTCATTGTAGGGACAAGATCTCACCAAATTGCCCAAACTAGTCTTGAACAACTGGACTCAGGCAATCATCTCACCTTGGCCTCCCAAAATGCGGGGATGAAAGTCATAAGCCACCACGTCCGGCCCTTTATTTTTATTTTTAAAGTATCCACTTTTGCTGGGTGAGGTGGCTCATGCCTGTCATCCTAGCACCTTGGCAGGCAGAGGCGAGAGGATTGCCTGAGCCCAGGGCTTTGAGACCAGCTTGGGCAACTAGGCAAGATCTCTGCTCTACTATAAATAAAACAACTAGTCAGGCACAGTGGTGCATGCCTATATTTGCAGCTACTTTGTAGGCCAAAGCCTGTAGATCCAGCTACTGGGAAGATTGAGGCAGAAGGATTGACTGAGCCAAGCAGACAGACTGTGGTGGCCATGAGCATGCCACTGCTCTTCAGCCTGGGCAACAGAGTGAGACTGACTAAAAAAAAAAAAAATTAAAGAATTAGGATTCCATTTTTTGATATAAATTCCAGCCAAATTATTCACACTTTATTTTTTTTCTTAGTCTGGTTCTCACTCTGTTGCCCAGGTTGTTATACAGTGGCAGGCTCACAGCCACCGCAGCCTCAACCTACTGGGCTGAGGCGATCCTTACCCCTTACCCTCCAAGTAGCTGGAACTACAGGCGTGTGGTACCATGCCTGGCTAATATTTTGTTTCTTGTTATAGAGACGAAATCTCACCAATTTGCCCAAACTGGTCTTGAATACCTGGACTCTGCCAATCCTCTCACTTTGGCCTCCCAAAGTGCTGAGATGATGGTCATGAGCCACCATGCCTGGTCCTTTATTTTTATTTTTAAAATGCCCACTTTTGCTGGGTGAGGTGGCTCATGCCTGTCATTCCAGCACCTTGGCAGGCAGAGGCGAGGGGATTGCCTGAGCCCAGGGCTTCGAGGCCAGCCTGGGCAATTAGGCGAGACTGCTGCTCTACAATAAATAAAACAACTAGCCAGGCACTGTGGTGCATGCCTGTATTTCCAGCTACTTTGTAGGCCAAAGCCTGTAGTTCCAACTACTGGGAAGATTGAGGAAGAAGGTTCAGCTAAGCCAAGAAGACCAAGACTGGGCAACTAGGTGAGATCCCTGCTCTACAATAATTAAAAAGCTAGCTGGACATGGGGGTGTATGCCTGTAGTTCCATCTAATTGGAAGGTTGATGTAGAAGAATGGCCTGAGCCAAGCTGACCAAGTTTGTGTTGGCCATGAGCATGCCACTGCTCTCCAGCCTGGGTAACAAAGTGAGACTGGCAAAAAAAAAAAATTTTTTTTGATTCAATTATTTGTTATAAATTCCCGCCCAATATTTTTTTCTTTCTTTCTTTCTTTCTTTCTTTCTTTCTTTTCTTTCTTTCTTTCTTTCTTTTCTTTCTTTCTTTCTTTCTTCCCTTCTTTTTTCTGAGTCAGTATCTCATTCTGTTGCCCAGGCTGGAATGCAGTGGGCTGCTCCCAGCCACCACAGCCTGGAACTGCTAGGTTTATGTGATCCTTCCTAATCAGCCTCCCAGGTAGCCGAGACCACACACCTGGCTAATTTGGTTTCTTTTACAGATGAGGTCTTGCCTAGTTGCCCAGGCTGGTGTCAAACCCCTCAGCTCAGGAAATCCTTTCTCTTCTGCTCCCCAAATTGCTAGAATTACAGGCATGAGCCACAGTGACTGACTCCAACTGAATTTTAACCTGCCAAGTTCAGTTTTGCAAACCTCCTTCTTCCCTTTATCCTTTATAAGCCTAGAACACTTGACAGTCACTTTTTTTTTGAGTTGGATCTCACTCTGTCACCCAGGTTGGAGTGCAGTGGCATGCACACAGCCACTGCAGCCTCGACTTACTGGGCTCAGGCGATTCTTCTGCCTCAACCTCTAAGTAGCCACAACTACAGGCATGCACCAACACGTCCAGCTAATTTTTTGATTTTTATTGTAGAGTTGAAGTCTCTCCAAATTGCCCAAACAGGTCTTGAACACCTGGACTCAGGCAATCCTCTCAACTTGGCCTCCCAATGTGCTGGTATGACAGGCATGAACCACCACAACTGGCCCTTTTTGTTTAGTTTTAAAATGTCCATTTTAGTTGGGTGAGGTGGCTCATGCCTGTAATTCCAGCTCTTTGGGAGGCAAGGCAAAGGCATTGCCTGAGCCCTCAGGTTTGAGACCCACCTGGGCAACTTGACCAGACCTTGTCTCTATAATAAATCAAAAAGTGGCTGGTCATGGTGTAGCCAGTGATTGGTCCCAGCCAGAATCCACCCACCTGGCCTCAAGCCTGGGCTCTGTCGTCTATGACCTGGCCAGGGTGAGTTGATGGAATAGAAGTAAATTTCCTGTTTTTTTTTTTGAGTAGGAGTCTCACTCTGTGACCCAGGCTGGAGCAACTACAGGTGTGTGCCACCACACCCAGCTAATTATCTGTTTTATTATAGAGATGAGGTCTCCCCAAGTTGCTCAGGCTCATCTCAAACCTGTGGGCTCTGGCAATCCTCTCATTCCAGCCTCCCAAAGAGCTGGGATTATGAGCTTGAGCCACTGTGCTCAGCCTAGACATCAATTTTGAGATTGGCCTGAGAGACCTGGTGTGACCACTCATGCCTATAATTGCAGCACTCTGGGTGGCAATGGCAGGAGAGTTGCTTGAGGCCAGTAGTTCAAGACCAGGTTGGGCAACATAGCAAGACCTATCTCCATAAAAAATTTTTAAATAGATTTAAAAAAAGATTAGGGGCACCCCCTTCTTGCCTGCCCCTCTGGGTCCCTTCCCTCTGTGGGAGCCTCTCTGTCCTCGCAATATATCCTGCTTTCTCCCTTAAAAAAAAAAAGATTCACCTTTGAAAAAGAGCTTTAGGAAAGAAATCACACTGACTAGAAACATCTCTAAAGGCCTTTCTTTTAAGTTTTTCTTTCTTTTTTTTTTTTTTTTTTGAGTTGGAGTCTCACTCTGGTCTCTAACCCCTGGACTCAAGCAATCCTCGCAGATCAGCCTCCCAAAGTGCTGGGGTTATAGGCATAAGCCACCCTGCCTGGCCGTTGAGGTCTTTCAATAGAGCCATATAAATTTCCTGTGACTACTCAACAAATGACACCAGACTGGAGGCCTCAAAAAGCGGGAATGTTTTCTCTCACAGTCCTGGAGGCCAGAAGTCCAAAAACAAGGCCCAAGCTGGGCTGGTTTCTCCCTAGGTCCTGAGGGATAGTAGATCCATGTCCCTCTTCAGCTTGCTGCAGTCCTTGGTGCTCCTGGGCTTGGAGCTGTGGGACCCCAACTATGCCTCCATTCCACATAGCCTTCTTGCCTATGCCTGCCTCAAATCTCCCTCTCCTTTCTCTCCTTCTTTATTATTATTTTTATTATTTATTATTATTATTATTATTTGAAATGGGGTGTCTCTGGAATGCAGTGGTGCAATCATAGCTCACTGCAGCCTCCAAATCCTGGACTCACATGATTCTCCTGTCTTGGCATCCTGAATAACAGGGATTACAGGTGTGTACCACCATGCCTGGCTAATTTTTTTATTTTTATTTTTGTAGAGATGAGGTCTGGCTATGTTGCCCAGACTGGCCTTGAACTCCTGGTCTCAGTGATCCTCCTGTCTTGGCCTCCTAAAATGCTGGGATTAAAAGCATGAGCCACCACACCCAGCCTCCACCTCTCCTTTATCTTCTTTTTTTTTTTTTTTTGAGTTGCAGTCTCACTCTGTTACTTAGGCTGGAGTACAGTGGCATGTTCACAGTCACTGTAGCCTCGACCTCCTGGACTCCAGTGATCCTTCAGCCTCATTCTTCCAAGTAGCTGGAACTACAGGTACTAGCCACCATGCACAGCTAATTTTTTTATGTATTGTAGAGAGGAGGCCTCATCAAGTTGCCCAGGCTGGTCTCGAACCCCTGGTCTCAGGCAATCCTCTCCCTTTGGCCTCCCAAATTGCTGGGATTACAGATTTGAGCCATTGTGCCCAGCTGACAGACCCTGTTTCTAAAGAAAGTCACATTCATGACTGTTAGCGATTTGGACTTAATCTCTTAGAAGGGGCCACCATCCAACCCTACAACCTCAGATAAATGCTGCCTCCTTGGCCTTATCAACACCATATTCACAGCCCTGTCCCTCTTGATTTTGGGTAGTTTAAGTTGGCTATGGGATCTTAAGAGGCATGAAGCCTGTGGGTGATGCCGTGAGGCACACAGGCCTAGGCAAAGGGCAAACACACACAGTGTGGGGCCAAGCGCCATTGCAGACACCTGCCTGCACACAGCTGTCATCCTGGCCATGGTCACCTGGGCCAGCGGGAGCCCACATGTAGGAGGCAGACAGAGATTCTACTGTGCTGACTCTGGCACTGCATCTGTGAGGGGGGCCAGCCCCTGCGGAGAGATGTAGAGGGTCCCTGGGAGGTGTGGTGGCATCAGCAATTATTCTGGAGAAATGAAGAGACTGGACTCCTGTCTAGTGCAGAAGCCGATTCTGTAGGAGGGATAGATATTTAAAAGAAAGAAAGAGAAAGAAAGAAAATGGACAACTGTTCAACGGATTGAGCAGAAGCTGTTTAATGGAGGTTTCCATGCTCCTTTTATCCTAAATTTTCATGGGTTAAATCACAAGACTTTCACGTGAACACAAAGCCAGGTAGATGAGGGGCACCCCCCCACCCACCAGGTGTTTTCTCAAGCATGAGGAAGAACAAAGCCAACTTGTCTTTCCATTCCTATGCTAGACTAATGTCCCTTAGAAGTATTAATACAATTTCTATAAATATTATACCATTCTATAAATTGTAATCTATATTTTATTTTATTCTACTCACTTTACCTATGAATTACTTTCCTACTGATAAACAATCTATTCCTTTGCTTTATCCTAACACAGACAATGGAACTTAAATAAAATAACTAAAACCAGCTTTTTACACAATGTGGCTCAATCAAAAAGTAATGCTGGGCTCTCAGTTCCTGGGCTCTTTGATGTGGTCCTGACTTGTACCAGGAGGTGTACAAAAGCCAAAACTGCAGTCAAAGGGAAATGGGAACAATGAGTTTCTAATGTTAGCCTGTGTTCGTCCCTGTCTGGAGTTTTCATGCTTGAGCTAACAGAAAGCTATAGTGCCAAAGAAAAGGGAGAGGTAATGAGGTCACAGCTCCCGAACGCACTCTAGTGGTCTCAGGGTCAACGGCCCTCCCTGATCCCTAACACTCAGTGGGGCTCCATGGTCAACTCCCAACACATCTGGAAGCTTCTGCCTTGCATGAGCGGGCCACTTCACCTTACTCCTGGCCCTTGATTTGCTGATGCCAGCACCCAGAGAGGATGTCTCTATCCATGAGGCAGGGAGGGCTCAGCAGCAGGAAATTCTGACTTGTGTCCCTCTTCCTGGGCTTCTGGCCCCAAACTGGAATGTGTCAAGGCCCAGGAGAGACAGGACATGGTCAGCAATAGTGGCCCATGTCCGGCCCTCTGGGTGATCCAGGCCAAGACCTCCTGGATAAAACAGGACAGAGTCACGGGGTTGCCACTGTCAGGAAGGAGCCTACCTGTGCTGACTTGGCATTTCGGGAGCAGCCTGGGCAGCCTGTGAAGATAGGAACACACCCTAATGGCACCCAGGAGCACCGACCACCCCAGGAAAACCAGGCCATGTCCTAGAGGTTCCATGGTCAGCAGTGTTTCCAGTGCCAGGTGTGACTGCTTTCAAGTGTGGGCCATGTGTTGACTCACTGCAGTGACTCAGGGACACCCTCAAGTCTGTCTCTGGGAAGCATCTTCAGGCTGGGGACTCTCTGTTGGCCAGGGGCACCCTGAGTGTGGTACTCTGGTCTTGTGGGTGTCCCCAGAACAGGAGTGGGGTTCAGTCAGCAGCAGAAAGGTTCCTCTCTGCAGGACCCTATCTCCACTGGGGTGTCTGTCCCCCAGGGCCCACCGCAGGCAGGCAGAAGGAACACAGGACAGCTTCAGCATGGGTCAGACCCAGCCCACAGCTCAAGCCTAGACATCAGCCAGGGTATCCACCCCACCATCAGTACAGAGGACTGGGAATGGGGGTGAGGGCTGGTTTAGTGCCTGGGCAAAGGGTTTTTACTTGAGTTTCCTTTAAAATTCAAGAATTAGGCAGGCACAGTGGCTCAAGCCTATAATCCCAGCACTTTGGGAGGTGGAACTGAGAATATTGCCTGAGCTCATGGTTTCGAGACGAGCCTGGACAACTTGGCTAGACCTCATCTTCACTAAAAATTAAAAAAGAAGCGGAGTGTGGTGGCACATGCCTGTGGTTCCAAATACTTGGAATGCCAAGGTAGAAGGATTGCCTGAGCCCAGTATACCAAGACTGGGGTGGCTATGAGCATGTCACTGCACTCCAGCCTGGGAAATGGAGTGAGACTGTGACTAAAAATAAATAAATAAAGAATTAAGATTCAATTTTTGATATTGTAAATTTCAGCCCAATCTTTTTTTTTTTTTAGTTGGAGTCTCAGGGTGGAGTGCAGTGGCATGCTCATAACCACCACAGCCTTGATCTGCTGGGCTCAGGTGATCCTTCTGCCTCAGCCTCCCAAGTCGCTGGAATTACAGGCATGCACCACCATGCCTGGCTAATTTTTTTGATTTATTGTAGAGATGAGGTCACACCAAGTTGCCCAGGCTGGCCTCGAACCTGTGGACTCAGGCAATCCTCTCACCTCGGCCTCCCAAAGTGCTGGGATTATAGGCATGAGTCACGACGCCCGGCCCCAATCTTTCTTTCTTTCTTTTTTCTTTTTTCTTGAGTCAAGGTCTCACTCTGTCACCCAGGCTGGAGTACAGTGGCAGACTCACTGCTACCACAACCTCGAACTGCTGGGATTAGGTGATACTTCCTCCTCAGCCCCCCGAGTGGCTGGCATCACCATACCTGGCTAATTTGGTTTATTGTACAGACCAGGTCTTGCCAAGTTGCCCAGGCTGGTCTCAAACCCCTGGGCTCAGGCAATTCTCTTGCTTCTGCCCCCCAAAGCGATTACAGGCATGAGCCACTGTGCCTGGATCCAACCAAATTTTGCAACCTGATAAGTTCAGTTTTGCACACCTCATTCTTTCCTTTATCCCCTTATAAGCCTAGAAAACTTGATAGTTCCCTTTTTTTTTTTTGAGCTGCAGTCTCACTCTGTTGCCCAGGCTGGAGTGCAGTGGCACATTCACAGTCACCCAATGGTCGACATACTGTGCTCCAGTCATCCTTCCATGTCAGCCTTCCAAGTAGTTGGAACTATAGGCACCTGCTACCACACCTGGCAATTTTTTTCTTTTTTATTGTAGACACGAGGTCTTGAGAAGGTGCCCCAGCTGGTCTCAAACACATGGGTTCAGCCTATCCACTTGTCTCAGCCTCCCAAAATGCTGGGTGTCAGGCTGAGCCACCAAGCCCGGCAGACAGTCACTCTTAAAATTCTCTGCATAATATCTGGTCCCATCCCCAAACTCAGTTTATTAAGCCTTTTCATCCATTCTACCTCAATTTGTAAATTAAATATATTTTATCAGCCAGGCTCAGTGGTTTACGACCATTATCCTAGAATTTTGGGAGGCTGTGGCAGGAGGATCATGTGAATGCAGGAGTTTCAGGCCATCCTAGGCAACATAGTGACACTTTGCCTCTACAAAAAATAAAAAAAATTAGCAGGGCATAGTGGTGTGTGCCTGTAGTCCTAGCTACTCATGAGTTCTGAGGTGGGAGGCATTTAAGGTTATGGTGAACCGTGATCCTGACACTGGCCTCCAGCATGGATGATAGAGTGAGATCCCACTTTACAGTATATGAAAGGGTAAACTGAGGCAAGGCAGGTCATTGCTGTGGGAATAACACCAAGATTTGAGACAGGAAAGCAAGAGTTTATTATCCGCTTTCCACAGAGAGAAAGGGGCCTATACCTAGGGGTTTGGGTGCAGGTTTGTTTAAGGTCAGAGCCAAGAGGTTACAAGAAATTATCATTCTTATTCAAACAACTAGTTCTGTGAGCTAATGATCAAAGACGGGCAGAAACAAGCTGCTGCTTTAAGCATGACTAAGTTGGGCAGACTTGTCTAATTGCTCTCCAGTCCTTTGTTTATTTGTTTTCTTTTTTAGTTGGAGTCTTACTCTGTTGTCCAGACGCAGTGCAGTGGCACGCTCATAGCCACCACAACCCTGATCTACTAGGCTCAGGTGATCCTTCCACCTCAGCCTTCCAAGTAGCTGGAACTACAGGCATTTGGCACCATGCCCAGCTAATTTTGATTTTTAATGTAGAGATGAGTTCTCACCAATTGCCCAAAATGGTTCGAAACCCTGGACTCTGGCAATCCTCCCACCTTGACCTTCCAAAGTGCTTGAATGACAGATGAGGTGTAAGCTTGACCTTTTTTTTTTTTTAGTTTTAAAATGTCCACTTTAGCTGGGTGTGGTGGCTCATGCCTGTCATCCCAGCACTTTGGGTGGCAAAGGTGAGAGGATTGCCTGAGCCCAGGAGTTTAAGACAAGCCTGGGCAACTTGGTGAGACCTCAACTTTGCAACAAATAAAAAAAACTAGCAGGGCATGGTGGTGCACGATTGTAATTTGGGCTACTTGAAAGTCTGAAGCAGAAGGATTGTCTGAGCCCAGAGACAGAGACTGTGGTGGCCATGAGCATGCTACTACACTTCAACTGGGGAAACGAGTGAGACTATTATTAGAAAAAAAATAAAGGATTAGGATTCAATTTTTTTGATATTATAAATCCCAGTTCAATCTTTCTTTTCCTTTTTTTTTCTGAGTCGGGATCTCACTCTTTCGCCCAGGCTCCAGTGCAGTGGCTGCTGGGTTTTGGTGATCCTTCTTCCTTACTCTCCTATAGTAGATGGCACCACTACACCTGGCATATTTGCTTATGGAAAGAGGAGGTCTTGCCAAGTTGCCCAGGCTGGTCTCGAACCCCTGAGCTCAGGCAATCCTCTTACTTCTGTCCCCAAAGTATTGGGATTACAGATATGAACCACTGTGCTTGGCTCCAACCCAATTTTGTAACCTGATAAGTTCAGTTTTGTAAACCTCATTCTTCTCTTTATCCCTTTAAAAGCCTAGAAAACTTGACAGTCTTTTTTTTTTTTTTGAGTTGCAGTCTTGCTCTGTCGCCCAGGCTGGAGTGAAGTGGAACATTCAGGGCCACCGAATTGTTGACCTATTGTGCTTTGGCAGTCCTTACACATCAGCTTTGAAAGTAGGGGGAACTACTGGCACATGCTACCACACCCAGCCAATTTTTTTTATTTTTCATATTTTATTGTAGAAATGAGGTCTTGAGAAGTTTCCCAGGCTGCTTTCAAACCCATGGGCTCAGTTTATCCACTTGTTTCAGCCTCCCAAAATGCTGGGTGACAGGCAGAGTCACCAAGCTAGACTGACAGTCACTTTCAATTTGTAAATTAAACATATTTTACTGGCCAGGCTCAGTGGTTTTCACCTATAATCCCAGCATTTTGGGAGGCTGTGGCAGGAGGATCACTTGAGCCCAGGAGTTTGAGACCAGCCAAGCAATGTAGCAAGACTTTGTCTTTACACAAAATAAAAAATTTAGCTGGGCATCATGGTGTGTGCCGTAGTCCCAGCTACTCAGGAGTTTGAAGTTGGAAAATCACCTGGGCCAGGCGTTTGAAGTTGTGGTGAGCTGTGATCCTGCCACTGCATTCCAGTTGGGTGATAGAGTGAGTCCCCACTTCAAATAATATGAAAGGGTAAACTGAGGCAAGATAGCCCATTTCTGTGGGAATAATGCCAAGACTTGGGAAAGGAAAGCAAAGGAGTTTATTATCTTCTTTCCACAGATAGAAAGGGGCCTATGCCCAAGGGTTTGAGTGCAGGTGTATTTAAGGTCAGACCTTTTATTGGGATATATGGAATAGGTAAAGTTTTCCCAGCAGTTGCAATCTTAGGCACTGAAAACATTAATCATGTGCCTTGAGTTTGTTAGCACAACCTGTATCTTGTGACTTCAGGCAGGATACTGGTAGGTAGTCATGGAAAGTTGATCACTATAGATCAGCAGGTCAGCCTGACTTCATATACCTGGAAAACAAATGCTTGGAAAGCAACAGCCAAGAGGTTACAAGGAATTATCAATCTTGTTCAAACAACTACTTCTGTGAGCTAATGCTCAAAGAAGGGCTGAAAGCAGTTACTCCTTAAGCATGACTAAGCTGGACAGAACTAAAATTTTCTTCCAGCCTTCTTTTTTTTTTTTCCTTTTTTTTTTTAGTTGTAGTCTCACTCTGTTGCCCAGGGTGGAGTCCAGTGGCACGCTCAGGGCCACCACAGCCTCAACCAACTGGGTTTAGGTAATCCTACCTCTCAGCCTCCTGAGTAACTGGCACCACCACACCTGGCTAATTTGGTTCATTGTACAGATGAGGTCTTGCCAAGATGCCCGGGCTGGGATTACAGGTATGAGCCACTGTGCCTGACTCCAACCTAATTTTGTAACCTGCTGAGTTCAATTTTGCAAACCTCATTCTTCCCTTTATCACTTCATAAGTCTAGAAAACTTGACAGTCACTTTTTTTAGAGTTGCAGTCTCACTCTGTCACCCAGGTTGTAGTGCAGTGGCACACTCACAGTCACCCCAGTTTGTACTTGCTGGGCTCCGGTGATCCTTCCACTTCAGTCTTCCAAGTAGCTGGAACTATAGTCATGTGCTACCTGACTATTTTTTAAAATTTCTTGTAGAGAAGAGGTTTTCCCAAGTTACCCGGGCTGGTATCGGACCCATAGGCTCAGGTGATCCACTCACCTCAGCCTCCCAAAGTATAGGGATTGCAGGCTCTCTCACCTCTCCTGTTCAACATAGTTTTGGAAGTCCTAGCTAGAGCAATCAGACAAGATAAGGTGGTCAGCAGTATCCATATAGGAAAAGAGGAAGTCAAGTTATCCCTCTTTGTAGAAGGCATGATTGTATACCACGAAAGCCCAGGAGAATTTGCCCTGATAAAGGACTTTGACAAAGTTTCTGGGTATAAAATCAATGTGTAAAAGATAGTCACTTTTCTATTCACCAACAATAAACCAATAGAAACCCAAATAAAAAGCACAATCCCATTCACAATAGCTACAAAAAAATCAAATACTTTTCTAACCAGAGATGTGAAAGACCTTTACCATGAAAAATACAAAACACTGCTCAAAGAGCACTCAAACAAATGGAAAAATATTCCATGCTCATGGATTGGAAGAATCAACATTATTAAAATGTTCATCCTACCAAAGACAATCTACAGATTTAACACAATACCCAATAAATTGCCAGCAGCATTCTTCTCAGACCTGAAAATGACAATACAGGAATTCATATGGAAACATAAACAACCACGAATCACCAAAACAATCCTCAGTAAAAAAAACAAAACAAAAACAAAAAAGACAGCAGGAGGTATCATACTCCTAGACTTTAAACTATATTATAAAGCTACAACTATCAAAACAGCCTGGTATTTGTACAAGAGCAAGCATATAGACCAATGGAATAGAATTGAGATTCCAGAAACAAAACCCCAATTTCTCAACCAACTCATCTTTGACAAAGCCTCCACCAACAACCACTGGGGAGAGGAGAACCTGTTCAGTAAACGGTGCTGGGAAAACTGGCTGACCACATGCAGAAGATTAAAACAAGATTCCTACATATCACCATACACAAAAATCAACTCTAAATGGATCAAAGACCTAAATGTCAAACTTCAAACTATAAGAACCTTAGAAAATGTAGGAGATACCCTTATGCAAGTTGAAACTTGCAACCAATACCTGATCATATTCCTGATCCCCATGTGCCCATGCCATAAGAGATAAGATAGACAAGTGGGACCTCATCAAACTGAAAGCTTCTGCAAAGCCAAAGAAACCATCAGGAGAGTGGGGAGACAGCCCACAGACAGGGAGAAGTTATTTATGTCTGGCAAAGGCCTAACATCTAGGATCTACAGGGACCTCAAATGTGCCAAAAAGAAAAAAACAACCAACCCCATCACAAAGTGGGCAAAGTATATGAATAGATCTCAAAAGAAGACATACACACAGTTAAGAGATACAAGAAAAAGTGCTCATCCTCACTAGTCATCAAAGAAATGCAAACTAAAACTGCACTGAGATACTACCTAACTCCTGTCAGGATGGCTATCATCAATAATTCAAAAACCAACAGATGCTGGAGAGGATGCAGCAAATCACTTTTACACTATTGTTGGGAGTGTAAACAAGCACAGCCTCTGTGGAAAACAGTGTGGTGATTCCTAAAAGATCTAAAAATTGACCTTCCATATGATCCTGCAATCCCCCTATTGGGAATTTACCCAGAAGAACTCAAATCACTCTATAAAACAGATGCCTGCACTTGTATGTTTATTGCAGCATGGATCATAGTAGCAAGAACATGGAACCAATCATGCTGCCCATCAAAAGAGGACTGGATTAAAAAAATGTGGTACATATACATGATGGAATATTACACAGCCATAAAGAAGAACAAAACCATGAACTTCACAGCAACCTGGATGGACTTGGAGTTTATAACACTGAGTGATCTTTCACAAAAACAAAGAACTGAGTATCACATGTTCTTATTCATAAGTGGAACTTGAACAATTTTTGTAATAGTTTATGAAAAGAATTGGCAGTACCAAGAATCTGTCAGGAGGGGGGTGGGGAAGCAGGATTGGCATAGTGGGAACCTGACTGGGGAAGTGGGGGCACTCTTCATCAACAAGCATACCTGCATAATGAGCATGTATATACCTAATTCTGAATTGTACCCCACATCTTTAAAATTTAAAAAATATGTTTTTAAAAGAATGTCAATCACATTTTAAAACATGCATATTTTGCCACGACAAGCTGCAAGTAACCAAGGGCCTGGGAAGAACCAAGTGCTATAGGGTAAACAGCAGTTGACTTGGGAGAATGGGGCAAGGGGAGGGGGGCAGGTATGTCCAGGGTGGGAGGACCATAGGTAGAAGCCCTGGGCTGAAGGGACCCTACCTCTGCTGGGCAGTTGGTCTATGGGCATGGGCCTGCAGGCTCCAGGATGGGTGTGCAGAGGTAGGCAGGGTCAGAACAGAGAGCCTGGATCTTTTATTTTTATTTTTTGAGTTGGAGTCTCACTCTGTAACCTAATCTGGAGTCCATTGGCACACTCACAGTCACTGCAGCGTCAACCTGCTGGGCTCAGGTGATCCTTCTGCCTCAGCCTTCCAAGTAGATGGAACTACAGGCACATGCCACCACATCCAGCTAATTTTTCTTACTTTATTGTAGAGGTGAGATCTTTCCAAGTTGCCCAGGCTGGTCTCAGATACATGGGTTCAGGCAATCCTCTTATTTTGGCCCCCCAAAGTGCTGGGATAATAGGCATGAGCCACCACTTCTAGTCTAGCCTGGATCTTGCAGTAAGGACATGAGAAGGCTGGCCAAACGCTTCCAGTGTGTGGTGGGGCCAGGCAGAGCTGGATTCTGGAAGCAGAGATTAGCAGGTCCAGGAGGACCAGGGTGACCATGGGGAAGCATAGCCTGGGGAGGCAGGCAAGATGGAGAGAGGTCCCTGCATGAGGTGAGTAGTGTCCCAAATGGGTGAGACTTGGGACTGGGTTCGAGAGGCATGCCTTGCTTCTGCTCCCTGTCCCTCACATGAAGGTGGCACCATCTGTGCTATAAATGCTTGAGAAAATGCATTCCTTTCTTCCCTTTCTCCCTTCCCTTCCTTCCTTCTTTCCTTCCCTTCTTTCTTCCTTTCCTCCCCCTCCCTAACTCCCTCCTCCTCTCCTTTTCTTTCTTTCCTAGAGCCACTCTACTACATCAAATCTTCACCCCTGGATGTCCCTCAGGCCCTCCATCCCCGTTTCACTGTGGCCACCAAGCCTGCTCCTCTGCCATATTCTCCTCGTTTGTCCCTTTGTCTGCTATCCCTGCCAGGAGCCTGGCTTCTGGACTCCTGAAGGAGCTTGAAACCGAAACTGCCTTCTTTTCTGTTCCCTGGCATTTATCCCTTTTCTGATACTCACGATGACACATCTGATGCTGCTCAGTTTTGCCATTCCCCATCAGTGGCCCCCAAAAGAACAGCACAAGTTGCCCACCAGGCTTGCTTTTCAGACACAGCAGGGCACAATCTGCTAAGTGTGAACTCCAGCTGCAGGGACATCTGGCTCAGAGTTTCCCCACAAATCCTTTGTATGGGAGGGGATGGTACAACAGATGCATCTTCTGGCAGATCTGGATGCGGTGGGGTACCAGGCCCCACTAGGCTGACTTAGCTGCCTCCAGGTGTGTCCACAGTCTGGTGTGATGCATATCTCTTCTGCAAGTCCAGGTTACCTGGTCTGAAAGGAGAAGGGGCAGCATGCTCTCAGGATCACCCAACCTTCCCCCTCTCCCAAGATCTGAGCCCAGAAAAAATACCTGAACGTGGGTGGCTTGTGCCCTGGGTCCATATCTCTCACCACAGACCTGCTGTGACTGCCATGCTCTGGCCATGGCCTATGCTGTAAAGGGTCCATCAGGTGACTCAGGTAGAGACTGGGGGCAGGCAGAGCCCAGGGGCAGTCAGAGTCTGGGTGCTTCAGAGAAACCACAGATGTGGTCCAAGAAGAAGTGTGGTGGAAGTCAGGGCCAAGCTCAGGAGGACATAGACTGGGTGGGCCACCATAGGCTTACAGGCAGCCTCAGTCAGGTAGGACATGGCTGAGTCTGTGTTTGGAGATAACTCCCTGAAGACTGAATGTGGGGAACCAAAGGCAGGTCCAGGTGAGCAGACAGGTGCACACTCAACAGTGCTCATTAAGTGTCCACTGATTGGGCATTTAGGAGGATGGTGGAAGCAGACAGAAGACTTTGCCCCATGTTGGGTTCACTTGTGTCCACACCCCAGACTGCATCATTGGTCACCAGCCTTGAAGGCCACCCTGAGGGGTTCAGACTTAACCTGGAATGTAGTGTCAGAATGGGAAGAACTCCCACCCCATCTTACAGATGAGAAAACAGAGCCACAGGGGCTCCTGTAGGAAGAACAACGGCCACATGTAGAAAGAACAAGAGCACAAGCTCCAGAAAATCACAGCCTGGCCAGACTTAAACTGCATTCTGGAATGCCTGAATAATGAGATTTTCTGATTAGCTAGATTTGGGGCCTCCACAGCATACCATGGCTGTGGCAGAAATCAGGGGTACAATCGCCAGGACTCTGAGCATGAGGGACCCTCATCTAGAGTTCCAGAGGACCCTGCCCCAGGTGATCATTGCCATTTGAAGCCTCATTGAAATGCTACCCTTAGAAGTGTTTTATTCAGAGTCAAATTTAGAAGTCATTCTAAATCCCAAAGGAGATGAATTACCTACAAATAGATGTGTTACAGTGAGTTCTAAGGAGAGGGGCAGTGTTTGTGTTCCTGTCTTGCATTTTGAAGTCCATCTATCTACCATCTCTCCATGCACCCACCCACCCATCCGACACCCACCTACCCATCCATCCACCCACCCATCCACCCACTCACTCATTCTTCCAATCACCCATCTACCCACTTACCCATTTACCTACTCATCCATTCTATGGCCCATTCACTCATCCATCTACTCATCCATTCATACACCCTTCCATTCACCCATCCATCCATCCATCCATCCACTCTTCCATCCATGCATCATCCATCCATCCACCCACCTACCCATCCATCCACCTATCTATTTAACCCTCTATCCCTCCATCTATCTATCCACCCACCCACACATCCACCCATTTATTCATCCATCCATCCACCGATCTACCCCTCCATCTATTTATCATTCCATCTATCCATCCATCTATTTATCCTTCCATCCACCCATCTATCCTCCCATCCATTATCCATCCATCCATTCACCCATGCATCCATAATCCATCCTTTACTAGTCTGTTATCCATCTGACCATCATCTCTCCATCCATCCAATTATCTCTTCACTAGCTCCAGCCACTGATTCACTCCTGTATTTATTCACCAGCATTAGCTGAGCGCCTATTACCTGTACAACCCTATGCTGAGCTCTGGGGATTCTGAGCTGAACCACAACCTCTGCTCCCTGAGGGCTCTCAGTCTACCAGGAGAAGACAGTGGCTGTCCAACTGGACACAGAGTCAGGACAGTGGACCTGTGGAGAAGGTCCATCAAGGAGACATTCAGGCAGAAGCAACCTTGGAGCTGAGCCTTGAGAGATGAATCTGAGTCAGCCAAGGGAAGGGACCAGGTTGTGCCAGGCAGAGAGGTGGGGATGGTGAGTGCTTGGCAGAAGGGAGGAGAAGGGCAGATGTGTGCCCGCCCCCTCTCCTGTGGGGCACAGTGCCTGGCAAACAAAAGGTGCCGCTGAATGAATGAAAAGAGGAAGTGAATGAATGAAAGGATGAGCAGGTAGGGAGGAGAGAAAGCAGGGGCACTTCCTGTCTTCTGTTATCCCAGACGCCAGCAGATAAGTGGGACAGGTGCATCACAATGGAGGCATGTGAATGTGCTGTGTCAGTGCACCGAGCAGATGCAGTCTGTCAACTCAGCGATGCCATGTCTGGCTTTATGAGACTCTACCTGTTTTCCTTGTTTTATCTACCATTGCTGTCTGGATGCCAGTCACTAAACAGTCACAGGGGAAGGAAGGGGATTCACAGACACATCGCAGGCTGTCACAGCTAAAGGACTGGACAGAGCAGAGATGACACCCTCATTTTACAATGGGAAACTGAGGTCCCCAGGGTGGGGGGGCAGAGACAAAGGGAAAAACTTCCTGCTGTATCCCCACCCTGCTGTTCTGTTGTCTCCCTGGACCTTCTTTCCCCACCAGGCCCGGGGCCCTGATTCCTTAGTGCTGGCAAGGTCTGGTGAGCGCTCACCAAATACAGTGTACACTCACCGAATGAAAGTGCACTTCCTCTCCATCCTTCCTCTGCCTCTTCAGCCAGAGGAACAGAGCAGTGGTTCCTGCTTGGTGGCTTTTTACATGATTTCCAGTCCCCAAGGAGCTGAGTTCACCCACCTCCCCCTCCTGATCCCAGAAGATGCTCTGGGCTGGTGAGAGGATGTAAAAAATGTACACATCCCCTGGCCCACCTTGCACAAATGGCTCCATCCTAGATGACAGCCCTGGTGAGGATGAGAAAGAAGCAGAGCAGAATATAAATGGAGCAATCTGTCCTTGCAGGGAGAGGGAGTCATGGAGGAAGCAAGGGAGCCTGCATTGACACTCCTCCACAGAATGAGGTGGGACAATTCAGGGAGGCATGGAGCACTCTTGGGGGGCTGGGACACTCATTCTGGTCATTCAAGGTCTTTGAGCGTGGAAATGTTTAAAATCTGCCTGCTGCATTTCTGTCAAGAATTTAGGGTTTCAGCCAATCAAGACCATGTGCATAATTATGCTGTTGCCAAGAATCCCAGCAAACCAAATCCACAGAACTGGAGGTGCCCAGCATGAGTGAGTGGGCTTGCCTGTGTGTGTAACCTGATTGGTGGGAGCTTAGTTGAAACCAGTGCTGATGTGTGGAATTGACACTGATCAACACACGGGCAGGCAGAGGCTGGCTGTCATTGATGGGGATGCCAGACGTGTACAGTACACAAAGGGACCTCTGAAGTTGAAGGCATGCATTTGCAATTCTGTCTTCCTGGGTGTGTCCTGGAAAGCTCCCCTCTCTCCCAGTGACATCATTGTGCCACATTCTGATGGGCAAGGTTTCTATGGCCAGAAACCCAGCAAGGTTTATGGGGTTTCCACCCCCTAGCCTCTACATATGCTCTGGCCCAGTCATTCTAGATTCTCAAGTTCCCTCCTCTGCCCAGAAGGCCATACCTGCCATCACAACACAACCACTCATTCATCATTTAGTCCTTCACTCACTCATTCATAGACAGCCTCAGAGTGCCCACCCTGGGTCAGGCCCCAGCCTTGATCAGCCTGAGGCCCAAACCCAGCCAGATGTCAGCCCCTGGCCACTTGGCCACCTAGCCCATTTTGCAGACAATGCCAGGACAAACAAAGAGAGGGTTCTGGGTTCAGAAGGTGTGAACTCTACCCATCCATCCTTCCATCTCCCACCCATCCATTGATTCATCTACCTATTTATCCATCATTCATCCATCTATCCATCCATCCATTCATCTTTTTATCTATAATTCATTCACTATCCATCATCTGTCATCCATCCATCATCCAGTATCCATCCATTCACCCACCATCCATCCATTTATTACCTATCCATCCATCCATCCATCCACCCATTCATCCATCCATCTACCCATCAACCATTCATCCATTTATCAAACTTTCCATCCATATCCATGCATCCTCCCTTCCATCCACCATCCATCTATTGATCCATTCATCCACCCACCTATCCATCATCCATCCAGACATCCTTCCATTCATATGTCCATTTATCCATCCTTCCATCCATCATCCATATATCCATCCACCATCCATCATCTGTCATTCATCCATCCATCCATCATCCATTATCCATCCACTCTGTTGCCCAGGCTGGAGTGCAGTGGCATGCTCACAGTCACTCCAGTGTTGACCTGCTGGGCTCCAGCGATCCTTCTGTTTCAGCCTTCCAAGTAACTGGAACTACAGGCATGCACCACCATACCTGG
>CAUYQG010035321.1:0-23401 GCA_963574415.1 Tarsius wallacei | reverse complement strand
CTTTTTTTAAACATATTTTTTATTTTAAAATCGTGGGGTACAGTTAAGGGTTAGGTATACAAATATGTATTGTGCAGGTACCCTTGTTGATGACGTGTGCCCCCCCCGACCTCAGACATTGACTATTGTTAATCCCACTTCCCTTCCCCTCCCTGATTGCCCCCCATAGTTTCCCGCCACTGTCAATCCTTTTCTTATAGTATTACCATAGTTGTTCAAGGTCCACTTATGAGTGAGAACATGTGATACTCAGATCTTTGTTTCTGTGAGAGATCACTCAGTATTATGAACTCCAATTCCATCCAGATTGCTGTGAAATTCATGATTTTGTTTTTTTATGACTGTGTAATATTCCATTGTGTATATGTACCACATTTTAAAAATCCAGTTCTCTTTTGATGGACAGCATGGTTGGTTCCATGATCTTGCTATTGTGAACAATGCTGCGATAAACATACGTGTGCAGGTATTTTTTTTATAGAGTGATTTGATTTCCCAGTAGGGGGATTGTGGGGTCATATGAAAGGTCGATTTTTAGAGCTTTTAGGAATTGCCACACTGATTTTCACAGAGGGTGCACTAGTTTACACTCCCACCAACAGTGTAGAAGTGTTCCCTTTTCGCCACATCCTCTCCAGCAACTGTTATTTTTTGAGTTATTGATAATGACCATCGTGACAGGAGTTAGGTGGTTTCTCAGTGTAGTTTTAATTTGCATCTCCTTGATGACTAGTGAGGTTGAACATTTCTTCATGTGTCTGTTGGCTGCTCGTATGTCTTCTTTTGAAAAGTGTTCTTTGTTTTAATTTACTTTTTTGTTTTAAAGGTATGGGGTACAATTCAGGTTTAGGTATACAAATGTTCATTATGCAGGTACCCTTGTTGATGAGGTATGCCCCTCCTTCTCCAGGCAGATTCCCACTACTGCCAATCTCGCTTCCCCAACTCCCTCCTGGCAGTTTCCCGCTACTGCCTAACCTTTTCTTATAGTATGGCGATAATTGTTTAAGATCCACTTATGAGTGAGAACATGGTATTCAGTTCTTTGTTTCTGTGATACATTGTTCAGTATTATAGACTCTAAGTCCACCCAGGTAGCTGTGAAGTTTCATGATTTTGTCCTTCTTTATGGCTGTGTAATATTCCATCGTGTCTATGTACCACATTTTTTTAATCCGGTTCTCTTTTGATGGGAAGCACAGTTGGTTCCATATTCTTGCTACTGTGAATCATGCTGCGATCACTGCACCTCATTTTAACATCAGGCTATGGAAAGATATGTGGAAGTACAAACCACGGTGCAGCAGAAAGAAGTAAATTGGAGGTACACATGGTAATACCTGCTAGGTCATTCAGTTGTCATTTGTCAAAACCCAGGAGTAGTCATCATGACTAAATAAAAACATGCTGCCTTGATTCACTGCTTCCATTCCACAGGGGTGAGGCATTGATGCTTTTGTGCACGCTTTTTTATTTGTTAACATATGTTACTGAGGTGGAGACACATGAGAAATATCCCAGCTTATGCTACATGATCTTGCTAATTATAACTACCACCCTAATTTTTCTCCCCACACAATCACATGCGTTGAATGTATTTGCAAAAAGACCGCTCTTTTCATTTGCCTAATACAGATAAAAGAACATTAATTTTGGAGATAAACCTTCATCAAATTTAATTCTAGCTCTTCAGAGCAACAGGTAGCTTTCATGTATTAAAAGTTTATATCTTGAAGAAAGCGGTTTCAATTTTATTGATGGAAAAAACAAAGTGGACACACACATGTAAAGGACACAACCTTGTGTACTGGCAGAGATAAGAGCCTTATGAGATTGACGGTTCATCTTTAATTGTGGCTTAGCATTGTTTTTAAAAAATTTAATTCAATTGGGATGTTATCCTAAGATATGAAGTAAGGCATGTAAATAATATATAGATGAATTTTTACTATAAAACATACTTTAAAAGCAGGAAACATGAGCAGTTCAACTTTTTTTTAGAAAATAAAATATTTATGGAATAAAAGCATGTATCAAAAATGTATAAGAAGAAAATATAACTCAGAAAACATTAGGATATAATGGGATACTGGTAGTCACTTCTATTATGAAAGTATCAGGACAACTTTTTTATCACAGCATATAAATGACACTCGATAATTATGAAGTACACTGGGCAGAATTGAATGTGAGTTTCCACCATCCAATGAGTCATTAAAGTCTTCTCTTCACAGATGAAGCATTATTCACCTCTGGAATTCTGAACAAAACAAATGCCGCTGCCAAGTTTTCTTCACAAGCAGTTAAATATTTTGTTTTGTGAAGTGATGACACAGGGTCAAAATCTGCTCTGTGTTCGTGGTTTTAGATCTAAATTTTTCTGAATTTACCCTGTACTGCAAAAACAACTTACACATATTTACCTGTCTTTTAATTCTTATGATGACAAGACTGTTTACTGTATTAAATTTTTAAACTTTGCATCACAGCCTACTTTGAAGACTCACAGATTTGCTCTCCTGTCACATTCCGAGACAGAAATTATTCTCTGAGTGAACTACTACTAGCTTGAAAAGACTGGCTCAGTAACATGGCCCACTGGTTTCCAGCATAGAAGGAAAGTATTACATTTCCCTCTCCTATTTCAATTGTCAGGGAATTTTCTAAAAATAATAATTTTCTATAAACCTGTTACAAATACTCTCAAAGAATAACCCCTCTTTGGATCCAGGTAGGCTGGAATGAAGGAAGATGAGGGATAGGGAATTTACATTGATTGAGCTTTTAGGTTTTACTCACTTCCAAATATGTCTTGATGCTTTATAAGCATTTCCAAACTCAATTTTTACGAACACCCACACATGCACACAGCTGTATTCAACGGAAGAATTAAATCCAGGATTGCGTTTGTCCAAAATTCATGTTCTTTCCATGACTTTCAGCAGTGGAAGGGAATAGTATGCTATTAACACCACAATTAATACAGCCACAGAGACCACTATTTCAACTTCCACCACAATGTAAACATAAGAGTTAACTCTGTTGGGCTCTTACTATATTTCAGGCAATAATTTTTAACTCAGTTTTTTTAAGTCACATGAGCCTCTGAGGTAGGCATCACCATCATCATTGTCTAATCCATTTTATAGATGAGGAAATTGTGATTCTGAGTTTGTGAGCTACTTGCCCAAAGTTATAAAGCAAGTAAGTCGGTTACTGGTGGATCAGGAATCACGACCTATGTCTGTTTGACATCAGTGTTAAGATTCTAAACCACTGCTTAGCAAAACTCAGAACGATAACTGACAAGTGGATTTCCTTCCGTCACTCTAATAGTCACATGTGACTGAAAAAATATTTATCCAACTGAACGAAAGTGGCTATCATGGAGGCTTCTATGAGTAGAAAGAAGGTACCACCCTACGTTTAAACGATCTGAATGATAAGCAGATATTCCTGATCACTTGCAAACGATCATTATTTCAAGAAAAGAGGAGCATCAGACTCATTTGCAGGTTATTTCAGGATCCGTTATGGCTCGTTAGCTTTTCTCTTCTCTTTCATTTTGTTTTGACGTCTCTGTGAACATTTGTTCACAATTAATCAAGCCCGTCCAATGCAAGGTCACAGAGTGTGCCTGGGTTGACACAAACCTCCCAGCACTGCTGTTAAAAACAACCCAACGCGTTTATCCTGCTGACAAGTGGGTTTGCAGAATCTCTTCTATACAAAAAGACTAGCATTTCACATTTCAGTATTCTGCACAGAGCTCTCTCTGCTGGAGTATAACATCTCAGCAGAGGTATGGAACTCATTACCTGGGGACAGGTGGCCCAACACCACCTTCTCAATTCCTCAATCCCTTGCACTTTTCACATCTGGCAGCTTACTAATAACAACCATCACCATTGATTGCACATGATAGCAGATGTTGCCAGTGCCCCACCACACTCCTCAGTCTCTGTCGAGTCCATGTACTCTGGCTGATGTCTCTGTAATTCTGCATCTAAGGATTTTTTTTTTCCGTTCTACAAGTTCTCCCAGCGTGCACTGAGGCATGAGGTGCCAGGGAGCTAATGCCGTGGGAGTTACCCTCCAGCAATGACTGATAGGAAATGCAGAAAACCCCAGTCTACACACCTCCCAGGTAGTATGAACTTCAGGGTGTGTTATATACTATTCCTTACCGTTTCTCTGTAGGATTAAACAGCTGTTGCTTAGACTAACACACCCTTTCCTGGCCACCTTTCTGTTTCTGTGTTGCTTTTTTGCTCCTCCAGTAACCTTCCCTACACCTCTCATATAAAATAAATTTTTTGAATTCCTGTATTAGTGTCCGTGTTGGGGAAATCTGTTTTTTAAAAAATGTATATTTATTTATAAGGAGAGAGTCAAATCTGAAAAACTGGGAGGAAGTCATATTTGATGCATAAGAGTGTGTTTAGTGAATTCAGAGGAAAAGGCACGCCAGGAGGTGGGAACAGCATGAGCAAAGGCCTGGCTGTTTCTCAGAGTGTGCTATGAGAATGTCCCATTTCCTTGCACAAAACCCCAATTCACGCCCCACACTGTCAAGGAGTTAATTTTCTCAAGAGACAATGGGTCAAAGAAGGAGCAATTGTGGCAAAGAAGGCTTGAAGAATAACAGCAAGATCTGGCAAGTTATTAAAGCATTTCCTTGACATTCACCAGAGATCTTTTTCAAGATCTTTCTCGATACCCAAATTTATATTTTTCACTACAGAAGATATTGTTCTTAGCTACTAAATGGAAACCACAATTCACACCTTCCAGAATTGTTAAGAAAACTAAGTGAAACCACTGGCTTTGTTGAGATGAAGCTGCTCAGGGGTGGCTAGACCTACTTGCTGAGAGATCGGTCCTTCTACAGGAACCTACTCATTTGTGATTTTTAAAAAAACACCTCGTAAAAATTTACAGGCCAAATGCGGTAGCTCACACTTGTAACTCCAGCACTTTGGGAGCCTAAGACAACAGGATTGCTTGAGCCAAAGAGTTAGAGACCAGCCTAGGCATCATAGCGAGATCTCATCTTCACAACACAAAATGCCTGTTCAGACTTCTGTTTTCTTGTCTTGCCTGTAAGCGTCCACTTTACCCTAACAACAGGAAGCTGTGCAAACTAAAATATTATGAACTCTTCTTAGCTCTGTCAAAGAAGTGAGGACACGGGGCAAACTGCTGCCCCCAAAACCGGAGAAGCAGACAGTAGAACACTGATAATCTCAACTTCCCTGGGTGAAAAGCCATTAGAAGAAGCCTCCATGGGAACCACAAACGGTAGGAAAACATGAACTGTGATTGACAAATTGCTGGAGACTCGGTGTGGACTGGGATGAAATCTCCAGGGAACCCAGTCATAGGGAGCTCCCCCACCCCTACGCTTTTATGCATTTTACCTTTAGTAGCTCAAATAGTTTCTCACAGTTAATATCAGGGAAAACATCCCTCACTCTTCTGGAGTCCTTCTGGAATGGACTGTCGTTTCACTCTGTGGTTTGTCATTTCACTCTGTTGTTTGTTTTCCTTGGTTGTGCTGAAGCTTTTTATTTTGGTACCATCTTATTTAATTTTTAATTTGTTGCCTATTCTTTTGGCATCGTGTTTAAACATTATTTCGTAGATCAATATCATAGAGGCTTTTTCTATGTTTCCTTCTAATAGTTTTACAATTTCAAGTCTTACATGTAAGTTTTTAATCCATCTTGAGTTGATATTTTAATAGGATATGAGACAAGGCTCTCATTTTATTCTTCTGCATGTAAATGTCCAGTTTTCTCAACACCATTTATTGAGGGACTGTCCTTTCCCCATTGTGCTTTTCCTCACTTTTGTTGAAAATCAATTGCCAGTAAAAGTGAGGATAGATAGATGATATAGATATCACATTTTCATTATCATTGGTCAGTTGATAGATTTAGGTTGATTTCACATCTTTGTAATCAAGAATTGTATAAAGCAGTTATTGTGAATTTTTTGTCAGGTCATTAACACGTATCCATTTTTTAGAGTCAGTTACTGGTATTGTATTTTCTCTTTGATGTTATCATCTCTTCCTGATTGCTCTTGATCTTGTGTCCATATGTTTGTGCCTGCACATTTGAAGAAGTGGGAACTTATTCCAGTTGCTGTTGACTTTTTTTTTTTCCTGGAAAAACTCTCTACCCATCAATCTAATGATTCTGGGCAGGCTCTCTGGCATTTTCTGCAGTTGGGCTTGCTGCTAAAGGTATCAGGTAGGCTGACCTTTTGCCTGGTTCAAAAGGTAGGTTGACTTGGTATCTGGGTCTTCATGGTTAGGTCTGAAGCTTAAATCTCCCTTAGTGGACATGTTGATTAGGTCTAGAGGGAAATACCTGGAGCCTGCATTCATGGGGCCTGGCCAGTCACTAGGGAAGACCTGGAGTCTGCCTTTGTGTAGGCAGGCCTGGGTCCTTAGTCCATGGAGGCTGGCCTGGAGCCTGGTTTGCAAGAGTGATCCTGGGGTTTTTGTCTGTCAGGGCTAGCCTGCCACTGGGCTATATTGGAGTGAGCCTAGACTCCGGGGCTACTGGAGCCTGGGGTCATGGGGAGTGGCCTGGAGTAAGATAATGGGATACTATAAGGCACTGAAAAATTAGGAATTATAATGACATAAGACATGGAGAAAACAAAAATATATATTACTAGATCAAATAAGTCAATCTAAAAATGTTACATACTGCATAATTTAATTATATGACATTTTGGAAAAGGAAAAATGATGGAGACAGGAAAAAAAAAAAAGATGAATGCCTTAGTCAGGAATTAGGGGAATAGGAAGGATTAATAGGTAGAGCACTGAGAATTTTTGGAGCTGTATAACTACTCTATATGATATTATAATGCTAGACATGTGCCATTATTCTTTTGTCAAAACACATGGAATGTATAACACCAAGAGGGAACCCTCATGCAAACTGTGGACTTTTGATGTTAATAATATGTCAATGTAGTTTTACTGATTTATTGTGACAAATGCACCACACTGGTGTGGCATACTGATAGTGAGGAAGGTTGTGTGTCAGGAAGAATAGGGGTTGTGTGGGAACTCTCTGTACTTTCTGCTAAATTCTTCTGTGAACTTAAAACTGCTCTAAAGTGTTTTATTTTTAAGTCCATTCTATCTCCTAAAATTATGGCCATTCATTGTGGAACTAATTCCTTTTGCTGAAATTTTTGTATCTTCAAAATCTTTTATTAAATTAGAAATGATACTTATACAAAAGCCACTCATCATAAAATTAACCTCCAGCCCATAAACAGATTGATTTTTGTTATGAATATGATATAATATAATTGTCACTTATCCAGATTTGAAGGATTGAAAGTAATATGGGAATAAACGAGCCATAACAAAATGGGCTTCAGTTTCCCCTACTGGCAGGAAGAAGAACAGATAGTGATTACAAGATTGCAATGCAAAACCATTCACATTTTGTGCTTTTGCTTAACATTCTAAAGGTTGCTTAGCAAGCTTATGAAAGTCCATAAATTATTTTCATTTTGAATTTTTATGTATATTTCTCTTAGTGAATGGATGCTTTTTTGTCTGATAACACATCTTGAAATGGGATGCCAAGTTATTTAAAGTTATGCTAGAAAAATAATTAAACAAAGTTCTGAGAAATCCACACTTTATATTTTTCAAGTTTTAAATACAGGCTGTAGTTGTAGTTGTTTCAATAGTTCTACTTGTATTGCTTTTATATTGAATAAAAGGAATTGGTTAAAATTTTAAATAAATGATTTCCAAGAACAAGTCATTCTTTTTCTAGAGCTCAAACAGGACTGGATAACAGCAAATTTCAAAGCAAAATTCTAAAACAAATGCTTTCACTTTAAAATGTCACCACGAAGGCTAGCATTAAAAGTATATGTAAGACTCCTACTAAAAAAAAAGCATATTTTAGTGCATGTGAGAGTCACAATTTCATGAAAGTGTATATATTCAAATGATGTTGATTATAGTTGCATGCCTAATATGCACATCAGTTGTAATGTTGTAGTTATATATCAAATTAATATGATTTAAATTGGGTTCAAACATTCAGTAAAATGATACATTCATGCTGCTTTTTACTAATGTTTGATTTTTTCATTATTTAATATTGCAAAAAACAACTTGTTGTAGATATAAAAGTTTAAAAATTATGCCAGCAAGAAAATATGACTTTTAGGAAGTATTTTCTAAAAGGTTACTGCATGAGTAATCACAAGATATTTACATGGCCTAATGTTGAAAATATTTTATTTCCTATCTCAGCCAGAGAAAATTTTATCTATGATATCGACCAAAAGGGTAAAAGTATTTCAGAATAACTTGACATATCAAAATATCCTCTTTACTGATAACATGGTAGTGCCTGAAAAGGTGAAACTGTTTACTTAATTAGTGGGAGAAAAGGGGGTGTTACGTATAAATCCAAAAGTTTTGGATGTCTGAGGAAACAACATTTTGAAAGAAAAATCAAAGGCCAAAAAATCTGTGTGCAAAGGAGTGGAAAAGAAAGTGGAAAAATACTAGAACTTGATAAAAAAATTGTAAAAAAAAGCAAAAAATAAAGTCCAAAATGCTGTGAAGATTCTGACCCCAACTTCCTCTCAAATTACTGAATTGTATCATTTCTGTAGCTCTGGATGACATATTCACTAGGGTGTTAAGGGATTAGCTAATGAAGTTACTGGAACACTGGCAATTATTTTTGAAAAGTCTTCTAGAATTGGGAAAGTGATATGTTGAAGGACTATAAAAAACAATTGAAGCAGTTTTATTTCTGGTATTCAGAAAGTACAAGAGCAGTAATCCATAAGCTCATTGGCCAGTTCTGCTTTAATCTTTTTGAAAAATAAAGAAGAAACAAAGAAAAACATTTTGCCTATATTATTCTTCAATTTTTTAAAAGTAATTTCAGAAAGTTTGCAATCTGTGTGCATGCAGGAAACGGGTTAGAACAATTTGTGTTTCTAAATAAATAGATAAGAATTTAATGGTGTTGAGGCAGGGACATGAGGAAGAATATTGTAGAGGCATTATTTTAGCATGAAAACACAAAACGGACCTGATGCCTTTAAATTATTGAGGTATTTGGTTTCCACATTTGTTTAGATAAGAGCATTGCTTCATAAGTATAGAATTGGCAAAATATCCAGGACAAAGAAAAATGATAAATGACATGACAACATTTCAAGAGAGGAGAATAAATCCAGAGAGACTACAAATTGGTGTGAGGGCTGGTTTGAATGTATGTCTTCTCAAATGATCCAAGAGTGAATAGAAACCAAATATTAATAACAATTGCAGATGATATGTGAGGATAAGTGTTATAAACACTGGTCATGACTAAGACAAAATAGTAATTCTTGTAAGGGAGCTGAAAAATGTGCAGGACATAAAAAAATGAGGTCCAACTTGGAAAATATGAGCTGGTATATCAGGGAAAAAAATGTTCTGAAGCAGAGACCAACAGGAGAAAACTAAAGTTGAAGCTACAAAAGGGTATTTCTGCCAAAGAATATTTTAAAGACTACATGTCTTCAAAGATGGCTTCTAAGGAGCCTAATAGAAAAACTCTACTTTGTGCACATCCCATCCTTTCAAAAACTTGGTAACATTTTAATAGTTGTCCCCAGAAAATGATTAAGAGAAGAATTTATTATATTAAAGATGAAGATAGTGTGTACGCATAATTGAATTGGTTGTTGTAGGGTTTGGTACCTTTCTCTGTTCTTTGAAAGATGCCCTATGCTATTAAAATCAGTATATAGCCAAAGAATTACTGATGATACCTAGTCAATCCTCAATTATCTGAGTTCATCTTATGAGACAGACACTATTCTAGTTGCTTAGATTATGAGAAGGGACCCAAAAAACTACGGGATTTGTTTATTTAAAAATGTGCAGTCATTCCTATTTAAAATTCAGTCACCTTCAAAGTACTCTTTGTTTGATGCAACACACCTATCGAGATACTTTTTCCACTGCTCAGGACAATTTTTGAACTTGTCAATTTTGATGCTTTTTAGTGGTTCTGATGTTTTTTGTTTTACCTCTTTCGCATTGGCAAAACGTTTCCCTTTTAGGACTTTTTTCATTGAGGAAACAAGCAAAAAAAGTCGTTTGGGGGCAAGATCTGGTGAATGGGGGGGGCACGGGGGTCATGTCATTTGCTGAACATTCAGCACAGTGTGAGTGGATTGTTGTCATGGTGGAAGAACCTTTCACCTGTTTGCCACAACTCAGGATGTTTCTTCCACAAATCATGATGCAATCTTCTCAAAACTTCCAGATAAAAACTTTAGTTGACAGTTCGTATGAAGGAATAAATTCTGAGCATACTAAAAGGGGTCTGCATTCCAAAAGATAATTCCATATTTTGGGGTATTTTCCTCTCATACAACATAGTTCCTAACCTCAAGAAGCTAAAACTCTAATATGTGGCAGGAATAGGGAATGAGGTAGATCTTAAAGACATTTATTAACATATACTATTTCTTTTGCTAATTTGTGGATAACTCCTTCCATTAGATGGACGGGTATGAAAGATTTCTACTCTATAGATCCATGAGTGAATTTATGCTATCTGTGAGCATGAAATTAATCAAAATCAAAATTAAGTTTTAAAGCACACACTATAGTTCTACATGACAATAAAATTGATTAGAATGAATTTTTTGCAAATCAGTAAGGGTAAAAAAATAAGCCATATGCTATTTTCAACTCCAAGACCTTTGGTGTTTCTTTTTTATTTTATTTATTTATTTATTTATTTATTTATTTATTTATTTATTAGTTTATTTTAAAGATGTGAGGTACAATTCAGGGTTCAGTATACAAATGTTCATTATGCAGGCACCCTTGTTGATGAGGTGTGCCACTCCATCCCCTGGCAGTTTCCCTCAACTGCCAATCCCTTTCTTATAGCATTATGATAATTGGTCAAGGTCCACTTATGAGTGAGAACATATGGTACTTCTGTTCTTTGTTTCTGTGATAGATCACTGAGTATGACTGACTCCAAGTCCATCCAAGTTGCTGCAAAGTCCATATGTTTGTCCTTCTTTATGGCTCCACAATATTCCATTGTGTATATGTATCACATATTTAAAAATCCAGTCCAGCTTCGATGGGCAGCATGGTTGGTTCCATGTTTTTGCTATTGTGAATAGAGCTGAAAAGAACATGCGTGTGCAGGTATCTATTTTGTAGAATGATTTGAGTTCCTCTGGGAATATTCCCAATCGGGGGTTTGCTGGGTCATATGGAAGGTCAATTTCTAGTTCTTTCAGAAATCACCACACTGTCTTCCAAAGAGGCTGCACTATTTTGCATTCCCACCAAGAGTATAGAAGCATTCCTTTTTCTTTGCATTCTCACCAGCAACTGTAGTTGTTTGTTTTATTAATGATGGCCATTCTTAGTGGGGTTAGGTGGTATCTCAATGCTGTTTTGATTTGCATTACCTTTGGTGTTTTATAGATAGTTTCTAAATATTATCAAGAGTACCTTGGAAATAATCATTATATTAAATTAAGTATCTCCTCCTTAATAAGATATGATAAGAAGTAAGAGTGATAAGACATGCGTATGCTATAAGAACCTTATATATGAAGGTTTAGAGGTCCAGTATACACAAAGAGAAGCATACGTGTTGACATTTTCTAGTGTCATCGTTCCTTCTTTGCAAATAAGCCTGGACATTTCCCAGAATCAAATCAGTGACTGGAAATCTGGCAAAATCCAGTCCTAGATGCCAAAAAGAGCATTCTCCATTTTGTCAGCAAATTCCCTTTCCTTCTCGGGTCCCTTGAAACATTTATTTAACTGGTGAATTTCTGCTTTTATTAAATGTAACTTGGGCATTTAGAGGTCAAGTTCAGATGATTCCATGGGGTATTTTACACTTGTCAATTGGCAATGTTCCATTTAATGTCCCTAAACAAACATGGCGTATATTTCATATGTGCAAATGTTCCTTGATTTCTATATTCTTCAAGGAAGACATTGTTTGGAAACTGGACTGATGGGAATTAAGTCTAGGAGATATATAAAGCCAGTATAATGTGTTGTCCATGAAGTCAGAATGGCTAAGCATTGGACTTATGTCCCAATGCTAGAAATGATATGTTCAGTTTTCACAGATGCTATTCATTTGGCCATTTTGATGCATATATATTTTGGGACCATTTCTTTACTGTCCTGACATATATTTATTGAAGATATCATTATGAATGTACCTGGGGTTGAAATGGAATTTAAAAAATGAACTAATAGAAACTGCTTTGTTCTTAAGAAGTTCATCATATAATGGGCAAGATAGTCATTAAAATTATAATAATAATAAGAATAAAACTTTTCTCTTAAGTTGTATTACAGACATTAGCAAAGTGTAACAAATACACAGAAGAAATAGGAATGCAATCTAAGTATGAGTGTTGAAAGCAGGAAGGTCTCAGCGAGGTTCTTGAATTAGCAGTCAGGGCTCAATTCTTATCAGTGAGGAACCATTTATTATTTTACACAGGAAAAACTTAATATAAAGAAATATTGACTATAATGAAATATTAACTAGGACATAGGTAAAAATCAAATAAATACAGGAACAAAGATACAGGGGAGAGTGATTATCCTTAGGTCTCAGGTAGATTACCAATGGCAGAAAGGGACATGTTGATGAGAACCCCTCTTGTTCTAGTCTAAGGGTAGGGTGCAGTCTTGCGTCAAGAGAATATAGTTGTGGCCCACTGCTGGAAGTTCCCCGAGATACCATGCCAGCAGAGAGCATTGCAAAGCCCTCTTCTGGAGTGCCAGAGTAAGCCATGTGGAGCAGTCATGCAGTAATTATCACTATAAAACCATCCGAAGGGATGCTGAAATAATTCCAAAGTGCTGCCATTTCTACCGTACAGAACACAAGCATAACAAAAAGAGTATAGGACTTAAAGTTAGAAGATCTGTGTTCAAATCCTCTTTCTGCTTCTTAACAGCCAGCAATGGCATTGACCCACCTTCTCTAAAACGTGGGTTTCTCATCTCTACATGCCACTAGCCACCCCACTCTAACCTCACAGTGCCACAGTAAAGATTATCAGGTGGAATATCTGCAAATGTGCAATGTGCCTTTGATAATAAAGCTCTACAGGGACAGTAATGATAGGAAGAGAAGAGTAGATTGGGAGACTACAAATCCTCGTCAATGCCTTTTCATCCACTTGGCAAACCATTAACACCTTCACATTCTCTCCTTAGTAGCAATAGAAAGTCTTGTCTCCATTGATGAGGCTGTACATTTATTTCAGAAGGACCTCACTGTACCCTGCTTCTCTTCATCCCGCCTCACTGAATCTCTCACAGACTGTATACAGCCAAGCTTGAATGGATGGATGCTTCTCTAATCTCCATGACCAGTCTGAGAAGAAGTCAGGGTGCAGTGAGGTGGAATTCAAATCATTCTACAAAAAAGATACCTGCACACGCATGTTTGTTGCAGCTCTATTCACAATAGCAAAAACATGGAACCGGGCAATCCCTTTGGGTCCCCTCCCACTGTGGGAGCTTTTCTGTCCTCTCAATAAATCCCACTTTGTAAAACAAACAACAAAAACAAAAAAAAAAATAAGGAACCAACCATGCTGCCCATTGAAGCTGGATTGGATTTTTAAAAATGTGGTACATATACACAAGGGGATATTATGCAGCCATAAAGAAGGACAAACATATGGACTTTACAACAACTTGGATGGATTTAGATTCTATCATACTCGGTGATCTATCACAGAAACAAAGAACAGAGCACCACATGTTCTCACTCATAAGTGGACCTTAACCAATTATCGTAATACTATAAAAAAGGGATTGGCAGTAGTGGGAAACTGTCAGGGGAGGAGGGGTGGGATTGGCAGTTAAGGGAAACTGCCAAGGGAGGGAGCTGTACACCTCATCAACAAGGGTACCTGCATGATCAACATTTGCATACCTAACCCTAAATTGTACCCCACGTCTTTAAAATTAAAAAATAAATTAATTTTTTAAAAACTGCATTCTTTTAACTACCTCATGCTACATTCCAATCATAAGTTGAATCACGATACCCATTGTATTAGTCAAGGTTCTCCAGAAAAACAAGACCAACAAAAAATAGATGGATTAGATAGATGGATAGATAGAATAAGATTATAAAAAATTGGCTTAAATAATTATGGTAGCTGAGAAGTCCCACAGTTTGCTGTCTGTAAGATTTAAGACCCAGGGAAATTAGTGGTACAAATTCTAGTCCTAGTCCTTAGAACCAGGAGGTGTAAGTCTGAGACCAAGGGCAGAAAACTGATGTCTCAGCTCAGGCAGTCAGGTAGAGAAAGAATTCAATCTTTCTCTGCCTATTTTGCTCTTTCTCCTATTCAGGCACTCAGTAAGTTGGATGTAGCTTTTCACTAGGCCTCCTGCAAGAAAAGCAATAGCTAATATTTGCTCACTTCTGCCATGCACTGTTCTTATTCCCACTTGAACTAAGTTGGTCAGCTTGTTAATGATCCCCCACCACTGTATATCTCTTTTCATAGCTCAGCATATCTTACTGATATTGCATAGTTAATTTTTGTCTTCCTCATTATGAAGGAATATCCCTAAAATTAGAGGCACTTTTTAATATTTTTTTTTCAGCATCAGCTACAAGGAGGAGTCTATTAAATGATTACGTGTACAATTAGTTGAGTGCTTACTGTGTGTCAAGCATTTAATACTCTATCTGGCCCTAGAAAATAGATACTTTTATTCCTATTGTAGAGATGAGGATATGGAGATGAAGAAATGTGTTTAAAATTACCCACATTCACATAGCTAGTAAGCAGAAGAGTCAAAGTTCAAACCCTTGCATGTTTTCAAAAGTTTGGAAGTTTCCTGTAGATGATCTACTGTCTAGTTTGTGTCTGAAGGGGTTTAATTAGAGCCCAAAGGTAGCAGTTACTTCACTAAAAGGCATACATAAAACCAGTTCAATATAAAGCAGAACTTTTAGAAAAGCTGATTTTGAAAGATTATTTGCTTTGTAAAGTAGTAAGTGCTCCATCATTGGAAGAGTTTAAACAAAGGCTGGCTAGAGCTTTTGTCAGGGATATTTAGAGGGCATTCCAGAATTTGTTAGAAAGATAGCAAGTTGACCTGGTAGGACTCTAAAAGTCCATGAAAATAATTGTGTGACACTTAAAGGGCAATTGAATGGCTGCTTGGCTCAGAGATGAAGCATTCTTAGAGATGACCTGCAATTTTAGTACTTATCAAGCAATCTTCAGTCGCCGTAAATCCTACCCAGTAGGCTGGCATCATGGGCCTTCTTTCCACTTAGTTTTGCCGACATCCAAACTTAATTGGACCCTAAATGTTTTCCCTGTAGAGCTCTTATCTCTCGAACCAACTGCTTAATCTATCTTGGCAGATCCAGGATTCATCGCTCTTCAGGGAGCTGTAAAATACCTTTCTTAAAAAAGTCAGCCTACTCCAGTGGGACGGCCTGGTGACAGACTTCATTTTCTAGTCTGAAAATTTCCTCTTGCATGGTTATTATATTATTATGCAATAATTTCTAATATGTCTTAGAGTTTTAATGCCATTTTATGATGTTTGAACACTGAGGATATTCCAATAATTGTCAAATTAATTCAATCAACAAAGAGATCATGAATGATTCTTAAAAACTATATAATACTACAGCAGTATTTTTTCAAATGAGATGAAATAGGTTGAGTTTTCAGCCATGTGGACTAATGGTAGAATTCCAGAGTGAGAAAAAGACTTTCCCTAAATCTCACTTCCTGTCACAGATTTATTGGCTAGAAAAGAAATTCTTGGCAGGCCAAGTACTCTCTACTCTTCAATGTGCCAGGGTTGATTTTACTAGAAATAACTTATTACTCATCTGATAATACCTCTGCTTAGATTTGGTACTTTTTGTAAAGGGTGAGAGTTATTTTTGTTGCTCTTTGAGTCAAGACTTTTGGTTCACATTCTTCTCTTGAGGTACTTAAATTTGCAGGGAGATTGTCATTCAGAGTTGAGTAGATTTCTCTTTCAGAAAGAAACCACATGAATTTTAAAAGGTATGGGTGGGATGCATAGAAAGAAATAAGAATTACATGGAGCAAACTAAATGTGATGAATTTTTGTAAAGATTAGAAATTGTATGTATTTTTCTTTATAAAAGTACATCATAATATGAGTAAATGTATGATATAGATAAAGGGTACAAATTGTGTCTTAAATACTAATTATATATTACAAAATGTTGATGTAATCTAGGTCAGGTGGTTTTAGTTAATCCTAAATTGTATTACACTTTAGTTATGGTTTGTGAGTACTTTGAAAATAATTCTTGAATGAACAAATGACTGTTCTATATATTTAACATTCATCTTTTTATTTCATTAGCTTTACAGATTTTGAATAAAGACAATCATGCTTAAGCATAACATAACAGGAAAAAAGTTAGTTTTCTAAATTTAGTGGTCACACACAGATTCCAAAATAATGTCCTTATTCTTTCTATTAACATTGGTTATTAGACTACATTAAGAAATGGTTAAACAATGAAAAATAGCTAAATATGAGAAAATAGTATACAATTTTAACCTTAAGGATATTCTACTGATACTATTGTCTTAAAAAAACGGGGAAAAATAATTAATTTGGAATCAAAGTTCTTGATTCTTCCCCAAATCCTCTTCCCATCCCCCAAAACAATTGTGTTATTTGAATGTGAGGAGAGAAGTTCATCCATTCATTTTCCTTTATTTTCCTAAAAGCTGGTATACGCCAAATATTCACTCTGATGCAGAGAACCACAAACTTGATATTTGGGGAAGAATCATAGAATCAGGTAAAATAACATTAAAGGGAAAACACAATTATTAGAAAGATGAGTGTTAGAAATTTTAGTCAAGATAATTTTTCTTTTAATCTAGAAACTGGCCAGGCACTGTAGCTCATGCCTGCATTCCCAGCAATTTAGGAGGTTGAGGCAGGAGAATTGCTTGAACCCAAGAGTTTGAGACTAGCTTAGGAAGCATAGCATGACCTTTTCTGTGTGTGTGTATATATATATATACACAAATTAGTTGGATGTGGTAGTGCACACTTGTAGTTCCAGCTACTCGGGAGGCTGAGGTGGAAGTATTGCCTGAGCTCAGGAGGTCAAGGTTGAGATAAACCTTAATAGTTCTACTACAGTCCAGCTTGGGTCACACACACACACACACACACATACACACACACACACACATACTCTAGAAACCACTGAGAGAATGATGAAACAATAACTAGGATTTATAGTATTCCATATTTCATATCTACTTCTTCCCTTTCAATGTTGTAAACAATCTTTTCTGGAATCTTATTCAAGTCAAAGTAACACACAAAAACACTGAAAACAATCCCTTTATTGCAGGTCCATTTTTAAAGTTACTATTTTTAAAATGTGGAGTACAATTCAGGGTCAGGTATATAAATGACCATTATGCAGGCAGTCTTGTTGATGAGGTGTGAGTAGTGGGAAACTGCCAGGGGAGGGAGGTAGGCCCATTTTTAACCAATAACAAATCCATTCCTTGGAACAATCAGCCTACGTCAGGAAATCTTTAGGCTCCAAACATCGTGGAGTCTCTATTATGCAATCTATTTCTGTGCGATGAAAATGAAAAAAAGTATTCTTATAAAATGAAAATACATTGTCTTCTTTAATAAACATGGAATAAAATAAACCAGGCTCTATTGCACGTCTAATTTCAGAATGTAATGCTATTAATGCTCCTTATAAGTACCTACAGATCTCAAAATAGGTCAGCATTAAGGCTTTTACATGGGTATTCTTTGATCATGGTTAAAGAGCTTGCTTTTATTTCCTGCGAACTTTTCTGTTGTCCTCAAATGAGGGAAGTCACAGGATTTAAGGGAGAACTATTTGCCTAATTATCAGAGCAATCTCTAAAAGTTGGAAATTTATGCTTCCAATATTATTGATCACTTCTGTATAATTGTTGGGCTCAACCTGGATGCCGAGGATTATAGGAGCAACGCCAACCTCCTTAAAGGCACTTCTGGGTAGAACTGTAAGTCTTATTTATAGCTTGCAAAATGAGTGTGCATGATTCTTGAATAAATAAAGGCATGGCATCATTATCAGAGCTATAGTTCTAAATGTCTACATCCTTATTGTGATATACTTTTACTTAGTTCCTTTAAATATTCACTATAACTTATTCATGTGTGTGTGTATGTGTGTGTGTATAAATAGTGAATATGTACTACATAAACATATATAATATGTAGCAAAAATACAAGAATGAAAAGCGATAGGGCAGGAGCAAACAAGAGTTCACATGGTTAATACGGGTCTATTTCTTATGGATGTATTATCTGAAGTGTTCAATGCTTCGAAATATTGTGTCTTGTCTCTGGTAAGGCGGGCTGAGATTTTTAGATCCTCCCTAGACTTGTGGAGCAGATTAAATTCGCCTGATTTCCCAAACATCTACTATATAGATGCCCCAGTATACTTTCTACCTGTGTCCTTTCCAGATACTAGGACTGTGGTGAACACACAAATGGCTACCTCCCTCCCTTTCTACTGTTTTATTTGACAAACATTAAGCCACAGTTCTTGTTTATTTTTTTATGAAACATAACGTCTAGGGGCTTAACTTTCTCCCAGTTTGATAAAAAAAAAATAGCATGGGTTTGAGGAATAAAATGTTGCAAGAGAGGATCTAACTGTGGCACTCCCCAGCCTTCCCTGGAAGAATTCCTACAGGATCAGTTTTTCCTTTTATTATCAGAGATCAGTGACACCAGGAGAGAACAGAGGAGCCTCCATTCTACTTTCCAACATCTTTTAAGGGCCTCTAAACCTGACAGTTCCTCTAAATCTTGCTGTGGAGGGCCACACTGCACTTAGCTGGCTGCTCTGAAGAACCGTAAACACAAGATTCTAGGGAATAACACAGTGTGTCTGACTCGCCATCTACAAGGTCTCAAGAAAGCACTAAAGGAGTCTTAAAGGCAGATGGAAGTGGGGTGGATGAGAGGAATAAAAACACCGTTATCTTAGAAGGCAACTTGGGAAATGCTGTAGTGGAGGGAAGATAAATTTCATGTAAATATATGTAAAAATCCCCATACAAGCCCTGAATCCGTTATACAATGTATCAATCAAAAACAAAACAGAAACAAACAAACTCACTGACTGCTTCCCACGCGTCTTGCCCAACCTAACTATTCATAGGACTTGAACATGTACTATGGCAGAGGCATCCCCTGGATTTTGAAAGACAAACAAAAGGCAGAAGCAGTGGGTATAAATAGCAGGCATTTGCATTCCTACCGGTTTTGCTAAACGGTGATTAGTAAGTTGTGATTTAATGAGACTGAATGATGGATCTGTCTCCTAACGTACAGGAAAACATTTACAAGGTAGAAAATTGGTAGGAATGGCTGCTGAAGATGGGTGATGAGGAAGAAGGAATTGGCAAAGTGAAATGTGACTTCCCAAGGTTGGGTATTTGGGAGAATGGTGACTTCACATAAGAGAAAATTGATGTACTGACTTTAAAACCATAGTCATACAAAGAATTGATACATATTAGAAATGGCAGATATGCTAAATCACCCTGATCTGATCACTATACATAATATATATTCAACCATCCCTATGTACCCCATAAGTATGTACAATGAATATGTGTCAAAAAAATAAGATAAATAAAGTGCAAAAGCTTCAAGCCTTCCTGAGGTTATTCAATTTTTACCTGGTTCTCCTGTCACAAATGTTAGCCACAGTCAAGTCACTTTATTACCTACTAACAAGGAACTTTAGAAAATGTTCAGGAGCTCTGTCTCAGTATTTCTATTCCAGGAACTAGAAGTCACTCCTTGTTAATGAACTTTCACCTATGGTGAATAATCTTTCACCTTATGGCCAAGCTTAGATATCACTTGCCAGCCAGTCTCACTGCCTACCCATCTGAGCTTTCATTGTTGCTTCTTGCCAGGCACAGGATCAATGTAGCAAAATAATACAATTGATTAAAAATAGATAAACCAAAACCACCACTACCAACAAGACCCCAGTTTCTATTAAATTAGCCAAGAAATTCCTTTATGGCCATGTTTTATAATGTGTAACTCATGCACCTCAATTTGGGAACCAATATCTGTTAGGCTTAACCTGTAATGTGTCACCATATATTTAGCCTTGAAATCTTGTTCAATAGTTGTTCAAAATTGTTTGAACACTCCTTAAGAAGACGAATTCTGGCATCTCACCCAAAGCCTGCAGTGTTGACCTCCAGCTTATATTTCTTTGACTTAGTCTTATTTTTGCAGTATATTGTATGCAACTTTTGTAAACCTCCAAAAATCCTGTGTGGAAAACAGAAATGTATAAATAAATCAAAATAAATTATCCCTCACTTTTGCTTAAAGACCAAACCCAGAGTTAGAAACACAGCAAATATATATCTTTGCAAAAAGTTTTTTCCTTTTATTTTGAGTTCTTATGTGAAAACTTTATGGTCAAACAACAATTATCTGCTAAAACATACAGAACCACTAGCTCTAAGGAAGTTTTAACATCAGAAAGACTCCTTACCTTAATCTATTACTTTCGGTGATTCCCTTTCAACATTGGCATTGTTTTGAAGAGTACACTGCCTAAAATCAAAAACCAGATGTGAAAAGAGTTTCTAATCAAGATTGGCTGACATAATTCATTTTGCAATCTGTCAACTTGAGTCATTTGTTCACAAAGGATACCACTCAAGGAGAAATTATATTGTTATATAAGACAATAATCATATTGCTTTGACATATCATTACAATACACCAAATATTGTTTACTAGATAAAGATCGTTTGAAATGCATACAAAACATACCTAGAAATGTCTTCATGGAAACATTGGCTAGATGCTATTATATATGAATATTTGGACCATGTTATATAAAGAGAGAGAGAGAGAGAGAGAGAGGAATGTAACACTAGCCAAGTTACAACATAAATTTCTAAAGTTACAATAGTAGCAAGAAGACTTAGAAAACACAATATTTTGGGCTAATTGGAAAGAAAGGATTATTGTCATAGGTGGTTTCTTCTAAAATGTCTAAGGGATCATTAAATCATTCCTTTTAGCAATTACACTCCTGTGGCAGTTATTAAAATAAAATGCCAGTCATTTTTATGATAATCCATTTATCGTAAATCCATTAACTCAAATTAGTTTAAGAAATGTATACAAAATCATCTTATTGAAGCATCCCAGTTTTAAATGAAGATAGAGATGACCAAGAACGTACCTCAGTAACTTCTTTAAGAAAATTAATCAAAGTCTACCCATGTTTCTTGCTATAGTTCATCTTTCTCACCCAAATAAAGAAGTCGGGGTCCCTGAATTGCACAACTCCAAGAAGCATCATTTACACTCTGGCCTAAGAGAATAGCACCCTCAGACATTGTGTAGTTCTCAAGCTGCAAACCAAACATGGAAGTTCCGAAAAAAAATTACTGCTGCTGAATGAGTTCTCAGGACTTTTCTTAAACATGCTTATTCAAAGGTCCAGGAGGACTAAAAGATATATAATGTATCTAAAACCATACAAATAACTATAATGGATTATTGGGGTTTGAGGGCCAGAAAAAAGATGGGCCAACAAGGTATTGCCCAATTGACTGAGTATCTTCCTCACAGAGGAGGTAAAACACAAATATGAAAACACACTATCTTTATAACTATTTAGCGTATATTCCGTTGATAATACTTCCTGTAGCCATACTAGAGCTACACAGTAGATAAGCAATAATGCTGTTCTGATAGTTGTTGGCGTATGTAATTGTCAAATTTTGCATTTCAAGCACATTCCCAGAAAATACTGATGATGATAGCCAGGAAGCCACACTTTGAGAATGACCGCACTAGTGTAAGACGGCGATCACATAATTATGAGAATTCATGTAGATTTAGATTTCCAGAGCAACATTTATATTGATATCTTGAAATATCAATTGAAATCTTTTTCATCTTTTCACAATTTTCTAAAACTAATTCTATTTTCATATGTTTGCACAGTTGCAAGATACAGGCAACCTCCTTGGGCCCCCCTCCCACCGTGGGAGGTTTTCTGTCCTCTCAATAAGTCCTGCTTAAAAAAAAAGACAGGATACAAGCCTTATTCATGCTAGGTTTCGAAACTTGTCATACACCAAATATTGTTGATGGAAAAGAAGTTTGAAATGCATAACGGTGTATATGTCTTTGAATGTTGAGATGTTGGAAGATTATTTTCTATGTTCTAGTCCATCCTCCAAGGTTTATTGTATTTTAATTATACACTATAATGAACAATAGCAGCCTTGTTTTAAAAGATGGTGAAATCAAATGAGTAATTTTGCATTCTGGGTAGCACAGGAACAGAAAAGAGGCAGAGACGTTAGTCATGAGGGAGAATCAGAAGACTCCTGGAACCAGGGCCCATCATACAGCGAAGAGAGGAAGCATCTGGGCTTCTGGAGAGCAAATTACAATCAACTGAGCGAAACATTAATATGTATATACATTAGTTAAAAGCGAAGGCGGTAGAGTTCTGCAATCCAGTCATATGTTCCTCTATTACATGCATGAGCATTCTAAACCATAGAATGGTTCAACAGAATGGTTGCAAGTCATTGTGCATTTTCTGTTATTATCAAGACACTTCCTCTTGCCAGAAACTCTTCTGTAATCACGGTTAATGGCATTTCTCTACTAAAAAGCCTTCAATGATCTCTACAGTTCACCAAGCAATTCTGAACTTTTTAGCCAACTGCAAGCTGATTCTGTCCTGTCTTGGAAGCTTTTTCTCCCATGCCTCAGCCAATCTGGTTTGATTCTCATTCCCTAAGAGCACTTTGAGGTATTCCAGCTCATTGCTTCTGCCCATATCATTATTTTGCCATCAAAGAGTTTGCTCTTCTTCTTCCCCACCTGCACATACTGTCCATTTCCAAATAGATATTGTAAAAACATCCATTTATAACAGCTCAACCAGAAATTATTTCTAGCACAGTGTCTTGCAATTAGGATGCTTTATATGAATACTCAAATAATTATTTTCCTCCAAATGGCATATGAAACCTGTTGTGTAAACCATTTATATAGTCATTCATCACTTTGAGGAATCTGAAGATTGTTTATATATATATATATTTATTATGTTATTGTGGGGTACAGTTAGGGGTTAGGCATACAAAAATGCTTCGTTCAGGTACCCTTGTTGATAAGAGGTGTCTCCCCATCCCCAGACAGACTTTCCATTTTCTTGATGTGTGCTCGTAGAGATATGAATTC
>CAUYQG010035320.1:0-15076 GCA_963574415.1 Tarsius wallacei | reverse complement strand
AGGAGGGTTGCTTGAGCCTAGGAGTTTGAAACCAGCCTTCGCAACATGGTGAGTCCTTGTCTCTACAAAAAAAAATCAAAAAATTAACCAGGCATTGTGGCTTGCCTGTAGTCCCAACTACTCGGGAGGGGGAGGCTGAGGTGGAAGGATCTCCTGAGTCCAGGCAGTCAAGGCTGTGATGAGCTTTGATTGTGCCACTGCACTCCAGCCTGAGTGACAGAGTGAGACTCACTCAAAAAATAAAAATAAAAATTTTTTATTTCCAACATTATAATAATGAAAAATACTGCTTATTTACCCCTTTTAATTAATTTTGCTAATGTCAGTAAAGAACTATAAATTGAAGAAATTGAACTTCACCGTAGCGTGGTACTGAATCCTAATTAGACAACTTTGGAATATCAGATATAGTAGACATTTCCAGTTTTGGACTATCCAGTTTTGGCAAGGAATAATCTGTTTTTGTTCCACTTTCCTCTTGATAATGTCCATTAATGCAGGGGTCCCCAATCCCTGGGCCACAAACTGGTACCAGTAACTGGTCCGTGGCCTGCTAGTAACTGGGCTGCACAGCAGGAGGTGAACAGTGGGCAAGCAAGGGAAGTTTCATCTGTATATACAGCTGCTCCTCATCACTCACATTACAACCTGAGCTCTGCCTCATGTCTGATTAGCAGTGGCATTAGATTCTCATAGGAGCATGAACCCTATTGTGAACTGTGCATGTGAGGGGTCTACGTTGCGCACTCCTTATGAGAATCTAATGCTTGATGATCTGAGGTGAAGCTGAGATGGTGATGCTAGCACTTGGGAAGCAGCTGCAAATACAGATTAACATTAGCAGTGAAGTTTGACTGCACAGAGACCATAATAAATCAATTGCTTGCAGACTCCTATCAAAACCCAATTAGTGAGTGGCAAGTGAGTTGATGTACTTAAATTGTACAGCTGCATCTGGTGGCAGGCTTCAAGTCAGAATCCGACATTTATTTTAGTTCACATGTGACCCTCCCATTATTTTATTTACCACTGTTGCATTTAAGTATCTACTTCTGCCCATCAGTCCATGTAGACATTGATAATTGTTGTAGAAGAAAGGGTTTCAAGTTTCTATTTCTAAGTCAACAAGGTAATTTCAAAAGGAGAATTTGATAAATCACATATTTATATTTTTAGGCATCACATTTAAAATATAGCTTCTATTTTTTATCTGTTTGTACTATGTTAACATGCTTATACCGTCGTTCAGTTCATAATAAAGTTTTATTACATATTTGGCAGTGAATTTTTTTAGTCTGCTTCACTCATTTATGTTACACATTTGGCTTCTGTAGACAGTACAGGAAGTTGTATCATATAATGGACAATGCTTTTAATAATAATTTTATAGCAACAACATAAGTATATTATATAGAGAGAAGTTTCTTTTAGCAACAAAAGCTAAGTGTGCGGAACCTTAGCTGTAAGTGAGTGCAGTTCTTTAATGGACTAAGCTAATGTAATTCAGACCCTAGTTTTCTGATAATACACCTTAATGCAAGGATAACATTTTAAATATATTGGCATTGAATGTGTAAAATTTTGGATACCAGATGTCGATATTGGATGGAGAATGGATGGAAATACTGTCTTACTCTTTTTTTTTTTTTGAGTCAGGGTTTCACATCATCACCCAGGCTGGAGTGCAATTGTATGATCACAGCTCACTGGACTCTTGACCTCCTGGGCTCAGGTGATCCTTTTGCTTCAGCCTCCCGAGTAGCTGGGACTACAACTACACCACACCCAGCTTATTTTTTTGATTTGTTGTAGAGATGAGGCCTCACTATGTTGCCTAGGCTGATTTCAAACTCCTAGGCTCAAGCAACCCTCCTGCCTCAGCCTCCCAAAGTGGTGGGATTATAGGTATGAGCTCCTGGTGTCTCTTAAGTGATTTTTTTTTGACATTTCACCTTTTGCAGTTAAGCTTCATTAGTAGACAGAGGGCAGACATTCCCAGGTCCATTTATTAGATCCTGGTAATATGTGGTACTATTTAAGGGAGGATAACTTGTTTTGTTCTAGAAAAACAGATGAATGGCTTGATAGTCTGTTATTGATTCTTTTTTTAAAAAATTGTTAGATTATGTCTATTTACTCTCTGGCTTTACCATTTAAGTAAACTCGCAAAAGATGCAATAAGGTTAATTTGCCATGTCTTTTTCTCAGTGAATCCTTGCTGGTTTATGTTAGTGCTTCTCAAACTTTAATGTGTATATAATCAGCTGGGTCAGCTAAAGATCTTGTTAAGATGCAGATTCTGATTCAGTAGGTCTGGGATGGGCCTGACTTGTACTTCTACCAAGCTCCCAGGTGATGTCAATGCTGTTGATCTATGGCCCATATTTTGAGAAGCATGGTCTGGAAATCTACTGACTCCTTAAAAACAAAATTAGAACTTTTTCTGTCCCCAGTCTTCAATACCCTTCTAGTTACTCAAAATTCCTTAGAGTTCTAAAATTTATGAGTCTAATCTATAAATTCTTAGTCCCATATGCAAATTATTTGATCCATGGCTCTGAACACTTTTACAAGTTACTGTTATTCTCTCTCAGTGCTCTCTGTACTATTGAAAACACAGATACAACACAATACTCATTAAATTTCTAACATCACTCTTCTCAGACCTGGAAGCGACAGTACTGAAATTCATAAGGAAGCAAAAAAGACCACGAATAGCCAAAACAATCCTCAGTGAAAGAAACAAAGTGGTAGGTATCATACTTCCAGCCTTTAAAATTTACTATAAGCCGGGCTCGGTGGCTCAGCCTGTCATCCCACGCTTTGGGAGGCTGAGGTGAGCGGATTGCCTGAGCCCGCGGGTTCAAGACCTGCCTGGGCAACTTGGCGAGACCTCATCTCTACAATAAATCAAAAAATCAACCGGGCGTGGTAGCGCATGCCTGTAATTCTGGCTACTCGGAAGGCTGAGGTGGAAGGATTGCCAGAGCCCAGCAGGTCGAGGCTGCAGTGGCAAGGAGCGGCCACTGCACTCCAGTCTGGGCGCCAGAGTGAGACTCCAACTCAAAAAAAATAAAATAATAAAATAAATAAAATAAAATAAAATTTACTATAAGGTTACAATAATAAAAACTGCCTGGTATTGGTACAAGAACAGGCATATAAACCAATGCAACAGGATAGAGATACTGGAAGCAAAACCTCAATTTTTCTCAACTTCGTCAAAGCCTCCGCCAACAACTCCTGGGGAGAGGAAAACCTACTCAGTAAGTGGTGCTGGAAAAACTGGCTGATGCAGAAGAATGAAACGGGACCCCTACCTATTACCATACACAAAAATCAACTCCAAATGGATCAAAGACTAAACATAAAATCTCAAACTATAAGAATCATAGAAAACACAGAAGAAACCCTTAAAGAAATTGGAATAGGCAACCAATTCCTGATCAAAAACCAAAAGCCCATGGCATAAGAGATGAGAGACAAGTGGGACCTCATTAAACTGAAAAACTTCGGCAAGGCAGAAGAAACCATCAAGAAAGCAGGGAGACAGCCCACAGAATGGGAAAAAATATTTGCTAACTGTGTATCTATCTGACAAAGGCCTAATATCCAGGATCTACGAGGAACTCAAATGAGCGAAAAGGAAAAAACAAACAGTCCCATTACAAAGTGGGCAAAAGATATTGATAGACACTTCTCAATAGAAGACATACAAGCAGCCAACAGTTACATGAAAAAATGCTCAGCCTCACTAGTCATCAAAGAAATGCAAATTAAAACCACACTGAGATACCACCTAACTCCAGTCAGGATGGCCATGATTAACTCAAAAAACAACAGATGCTGGAGAGGATGCAGCAAAAAGGGAACACTTCTACACGGTTTGGGGGAGTGTAAGTTAGTACAACCTCTGTAGAAACAGTGTGGTGATTTCGAAAAGATCTAAAAGTCGACTTTTCATACAACCCAGCAATACCCCTACTGGGAATATACCTGGAGGAACTCAAATCATTCTACAGAAAAGATACCAGTGCACACATGATTATTGCAGCACTATTCACAATAGCAAAAACATGCTACCAACTGTGTTGTCTATCGAAAGTGGACTAGATTTTTTTAAATGTGGTACATATACACAATTGAATATTATGCAGCCATAAAAAAGGACAAAATTATGGACTTTGCAGCAACCTGGATGGATTTAGAATCTTATCATACTCAGTCATCTATCACAAAAACAAAGAACTGAGTACCACATACTCTCACTCACTAGTAGATCCTGACTATCATAATACTACAAGAATGGGGTTGGCCGTAGCAGGACACTGCCAGAGGAAGGAGGGGGGTGCACCTCATCAACAAGGGTACCTGCATAATGAACATTGGTATACCTAACCCTGAATTGTACCCCACATCTTTAACATAAAAAATTTAAACGTTAAAAAAGATTAAAAATGAATAAATGTTCAAATATCTTTAAAAAAATAAGCAAGAAAGAAATACATTCTTTTGATAATGTAATAAATAATTTAAATGGGTTGCAGAAATGGCATTCTAGCTTTGATGAGTGAGATAACATACTGATAATATACAAAAAGAGATAGATACAATGTTGAAGACCTCATACTCTCAAATAATTCCTTCCTGGGATAGTTCTAAAAGGTTACATTCAGCTACTAGGAATAAAAGCAAATATCAACTGACCCCTGGAATTTTAGTTAACCATGTCCATATGGATATTCCCATGTAACAGCCACTATTAAGCTGACTGCCAGTAAGAGTTATCACTCTAGATCTTTCATCTCCTCTCCTGTTTCAGGTTGAATAGCCATATAACATATTTTGTAGGGCATCCAAATTTTTTATTGTAATGAAAAATTTTTATGAATTTATTGTTAAGAATCATAGTTCCAGCTGTAAGAAGTGAAGGTGGTACAGAAAAATACTCAGTTCTTAAATCTTCACTGTATTTTGTTGGGGTAGATGGTTTGTGGTTATTTTTCCCTAGGGGGCTTGGTTTTAGGGCGTTAGAGATGGCAAGAGGAGTTGAAGGGATTTTTTTTTAAAGGCTGACACTTCTTGGAAACAGAGTTCAATTTTCCCTAGCACATTGGGTACAATTAAGTTTGTTTTACCAACAAAAATCATGCCTATGATTGAACATGTTGTCTAGGGTCTGGTTGATGATAAAGAGAAATGTAAGAAACAGATGTTTCTCTAATGAATTTACAGGCTGTTATAATAATTTAAGAATATACATGCTTAATCAGTCAACTGACAATAAAATGCAAGATATGAGGTAGGCATAAAATAGTATATGAATTTAGAGGGAGCAAAAGAAGATTGTTGGCTCTATCAGTCAGAGAACACTTAATGAAAGAGATGGGGACTTAGAAATGGATAAGATTTGCATAGGTGAAGGAGTAGGAATTCCTGGCAGGAAGCTCAGAATGAGTACAAGGCAGGTATGGGGACAGTAATTTAGTCCAATAAAATATTTATTTAGCATCTTTTATTAAAAGGGTACCATGTGAAAAACATAGACACCACTTTTATGGAACTTACAAGTCTTGCTGGAAAGAGGATATACATAAGGTTATAATACAAGACAGCACATGGAAAATGAGGATAACCAACAAATTGATATAGCAGCCTAGAGGAGGTCTAGATCATTGTGGACTGGGAACATCAGAATGGCTTCTTTGAAGGTGAGACTTGAGCTGGGCTTTTTTTTTTTTTTTGAGTTGGAGTCTTACTCCGTCGCCCAGACTGGAGTGCAGCTGGGCTCTGGCGATCCTCCCGCCTCAACCTTCCAAGTAGCTGGAACTACAGGCGCGCGCTACCACTCTCAGCTAATTTTTGATTTATTGTAGAGATGAGGTCTCGCCAAGCTGCCTGGGCGGGTCTCGAACCCGTGGGCTCAGGCAATCCACTCACCTCAGCCTCCCAAAGCCACCGAGACTGGCCTGAGCTGGGCTTTGAAGGTGGACTAGGATTTAGATTAGTGGAAAGAAGGAGTTAGGACATTTGAAGCAGGGGCTATAGCATAAGTAGATATGGGGACAACATGGTCTACTTAGAATAGATGATTAATGGATCTGAGAGACTGTAGCATAAGTTTTACATAAAGAGTGATGAAATATAAAGTTAGAGAAGTAAATTGGAGTCATTTGTGAAAATCTTTGAATATTAGGTTACAGGAATTTATGATGTAGGCAAATGGGGACCCACTAAGGGGTTTCAAATAGGATAGTGACATGCTAATGGCAATGATATGCAAGAATTTGAGAGACAGGGAGATCATTTAAGAGGTGTGTGTGTGTGTGTGCGCGCGCGCGCGCGCGCGCGCGCACGTGCATACATGTGTGTGTGCATGCAGAGGTCCTAAGTAGTTGGAATTGTTCCATGTTCTGACTTAGGGCAGTTTGACTCTGCATTTGGGATCTGTCTGTACAGTTACTTATGTCATTGTAATGATTCATTCCTAACTGTGACATTTTTATAAAATGTGTGAAAAAAGAGTTATTGCAAGTAGTTCAAATATGAATAAGAGCCTGAACTAGGTTGATAGCAGTGGAAACATTCTTTCACATCTGTTCCTACAGTGTACCATTCTGTTGCTGGGCATTGAAGATACAGAGATTAAATAATGTACAGTTCCTGGTAGTTTCAGGAACATCGCTGCCTAATGGGGAGGATAAGCTCATAATTACAAAACAAATACGATCACAGAGTATTTTGATATCACCAAAGAGGGGCTAGTTAGTGGACTATTTATGAAGATTAAACGATTCCACCTCTTGCTTACGTATTTGTATTAGAATTAGTAATATTGTTTTGACGAATTTGCCAGCCTCACACTTTCTTTGGGACCTATCGGTTTTTTTGTTGGTTTGTTTGTTTTGTTCTGTTTATATTTTCACAGTAAAGCCACCAACTACACAAATAAGCTCTTGCCATAAACAATACAAATAAGGAATCTTGCTCTCAGATTCTACAACAGGAAATGGAAGGAAGTTATGAAAACGAACAACATTATGAAGGAAGAACAAAGAGAATTTGTAACTGGCTATGGGGGTGGGGAACAGGAAGGCAGAAGAGGGTAGATAGGTGACAACAGACACAAGATGATGCAGGATCCTAGAGGAGCTGCTAGTAAATGATATATAATGTATTTGAACAGTAAAGGAGAATGAAGATTGAGGGGAAAATGATTTTGAATATTAAAGTCAGTAGTAAATTTCAATCATCTGTATAATAGCTATCATTTATTGAATGTCTACTTTGTGCCAGACACTATTCTAAGGGCTTATAATATAACTCATTATTTAACCATTCTCAAAGACACTGTGAGGTAGGTCCATTAGCATCTCTCACATTATACAGATGAAGAGGTTAAGAAACTTACCCAAGGTCATAGAACTAGTAAATAGTGGAGCAAAGTTCTGAACCCAGGCTGGCAAATTCCAGATCCTGTATTCTTAATTGTAGTAGTATATGTTCTGCCTATCTAGAACTATATGGAACAGACAGGAGAAATGCAAGGGATAAATTAGATGTTAAGAAGTAGAGGTAGCCATGGTAGATAACCTACCTATTTGAAATGTTTTGGCAGTATTTGAGGTTAAGTTGTAAATGTAATGCCCTGAAACCCTAAACATACCACTGTCTTCTGAAGAAACAAATTTTAAAAAATATAACTAGAGTACAATTTTCAAACTAAGAAAATTAAGATTAATACAATAATAGTATCTAATATGTAAACTTGCTCAGTATCTGCAATTGTACAAATAATGTTCTTTATAGTAAAATGAAATCCTGAATTATGTATTGCAAAAAAAGGAAAAAAATGTTTTGGCAGTGAATTGGAAAGAAATTGTAAAAATGGTAGAGGAGACAACTGGAAAAATCTAACCCACTACCACTCATATAGGGAGAATCTATGCATGTCCAAAAGCAGAGGAAAATAGTCTTGTATGGAGGGAGATATTCAGAAGGTTAAAGAGAGGGCATAATTGAGAAAGTTCAAGTTCGTAGATTAAAGTAATAAAGAGTAGGGGCAACCCCTTCGGGTCCCCTCCCACTGTGGGAGCTTTTCTGTCCTTTCAATAAATCCTGCTTATTATCAATAACTCAAAAAATAATAGATGCTGGAGAGGATGTGGTGAAAAGGGAACACTTCTACACTGTTGGTGGCAGTGTAAACTAGTGCAACCTCTGTGGAAAGCAGTGTGGCAATTCCTAAAAGCTCTAAATATCTACCTCCCATATGACCCCGCAATCCCCCTACTGGGAATATACCCTGAAAAATTCAAATCACTCTATAAAAAAGATACCTGCACACGTATGTTTATCGCAGCATTGTTCACAATAGCAAGAACCTGGAACCAACCATGCTGTCCATCAAAAGAGGACTGGATTTTTAAAATGTGGTACATATACATGATGGAATACTACGCAGTCATAAAAAAGAACAAAATCATGAAGTTCGCAGCAACCTGGATGGAACCAGAGTCTATAATACTGAGTGATCTCTCACAGAAACAAAGATCTGGGTATCACATGTTCTCACTCATATAGTGGACCTTGAACATCTATCATAACACTATAAGAAAAGGATTGACGGTGGTGGGAAACTATGCGGAGGTAGGGAGGGAAAGGGAGGTGGGATTAACGGTAGTCAATATCTGTCTGGGGATGGGGAGACACCTTTTCAACAAGGGTGCCTGAACGATGCGTATTTGTATACCTAACCCTTAACTGTACCCCACAATTTTAAAATAAAAAATATGTTTAAAAAATAAAAAATGAAAAAAAAATTCCTGCTTTCAAAAAAATAAAAATAAAGTAATATAGAGTAGAAGCAGTATATTGATAGGGAGGGAGCACCAGCTCTAGAATCAGTAGACCTGGTTTCAAATTCCAACGTTCTCCTTTACTAGCTGGTAGGCTGCTTGTGCCTCACTTTCTTCATCTGTATTTTCTTTGTATGTAACATGAAAGATGATATTAGCTTCTTAATAGGGTTGTCAGGATTACACGAGATCATGCACATAAAGCACGTAGAAGTTATGGTCTATGGTAAGTACTTACTCATTAAATGTTAACTTCTTGATTATTTGTTGAGAGGCAGTGTTATGTAGTAGTTATGAGTATGCCCCGTGGATTTGAATCCTTGTTCTACCATTAACTAGTTGCATGACTTCAGGCAAGTTTTTAACTTATCTGTGCCTCAGCTTTCTCATTTTTAAAATGGAGATATTAAAGTACCTACCTCATAAGGTTTCTGTGAGGACTAAATGTATTAACATATGTAAAATGCTCTAATTGTACCTGTTACATTATAAACACTATATAAAATGTGTTACTATTATTATTTGGGGAGCCCTTCATACATAGTGGACAATAAACTTTGTTACATGTATTGCAAAGATTCTCCCCAGTCTGTGTTTTTCACCCTTCAGAGGTCTTAAAATTAGATGATGCTGAGTGAATAAAGTCAATCTAAAAAGGTCTCATGTTGTATGAATCCATCTATATAGCATTCTTGAAAAATAAAATTATAGAGATGGAGAACAGATTTAGTGATTGTCAGGGTTGTCAGGGATTCGGGATGGTGGGGAAGGGGAGAGAAGTGGGTAGGACTATAGCAGGGTAACATAAGGGCTATCTTTGTGATGATGAGACAGTTCTGTATATTGATTGCAATGGTGGCTACATGAATCTACATGTGTGACAAAATGACATAGAACTATATACAAGCAAACACCTCAGAGATATTGTGGGTTTGGTGCCAGACCACTGCAATAAAGTGAGTCACACATGTTTTTTCATTCCTCTGTGCATGTAAAAGTTATGTTTACATTATACTGTAGTCTATTAAGTGCACAATAGCACAATGTCCTTAAAACAATGTACATAACTTTAATTTTAAATATTTTATCACTAAAAATGCTAACGATCATCTGAGGCTTCAGTGAGTTGTAATCTTCATGCTGATGGGAGAATCTTGCATTGATGTTAATGGCTGCTGATTAATCAGGGTGGTGGTTGCTAAAGGTTGGGGTAGCTTTGTCAATTTCTTAAAAATAAGACAAATGAAGTTTGCCACATTGGTTGACCCCTCTTTTCATGGAAGATTTCTATGCAGCATGCAATACTGTTTGTTAGCATCATATCCACAGTAGAACTTCTTTCAAAATTAGAGTCAGTCCTCTCCAACCCTGCCACTGCTTTATCAACTAAGTTGATGTAATAGTGTTGTCATTTCAAGTATATTCAATCTCAAAAAACCATTTTCTTTACTCATCCATAAGAAGTAATGCTTCATCTATTCCAGTTTCATCATGAGATTACAGCGATTCTGTCACATCTTCAGGCTCCACTTCTAATTCTAGTTCTCTTGCAATTTCTACCTCATCTGCAATTACTTTCCACTGAAGTCTTGAACCCCTCCAAGTCATCCATGAGGATTGGAATCAACTTCTTCCAAATTCCTGCTAATGTTGATATTTTGACCTTCTCCTGTGAATTATGAATGTTCTTAATGGCATCTAAAATAGTGAATTATTTCCAGAAGGTTTTCAATTTACTTTGTCCAGATTCATCAGAAGAATCACTATCTATGGCTGTCCAGATTCATCAGAGGAATCACTATCTATGGCATCTATAGCCTTACAAAATGTTTTTCTTAAAAATAAGGTATGAAGGTCTAAATGAAGAAGGATGTTGTGTTACCATGCATGAAAACAACATTAATCTCGTTGTTCATCTCCATCAGAACTCTTGGGTGACCAGGTGCATTGTAAATGAGCAGTAATATTTTTGGAAGTGATTTTTTCTTCTGAGCAGTAGGTCTCAACAGTGATCTTAAAATATTCAGTAAGCCGTGGTGTAAATAGACATGCAGTCATTTGAGCTTTGTTGTTCCATTTGTAGAGCACAGACAGAATAGATTTCACGCAATTCTTAAGGATCTTGGGATTTGGGGAATGGCAAAAGAGCATTGATATCAACTTAAAGCCACCAGCTGCATTAGTCCCTAACAAGAGAGTCAGCCTGTCCTTTGAAGCTCTGGAGCTAGGCTTGACTTCCTCTCTCTAGCTATGAAAGTTCTAGATGGCATCTTCTTTAAAAGGCTATCTTATCTACCTTGAAAATTTGTTGTTTACTGCAACTACCTCCATGAATTATCTCTGCTAGATCTTCTGGATAACTTCTACAGCTTCTACATCAGTACTTGCTGCTTCACCTTGTACTGTTATGTGTAGAGAGAGCTTTTTTTCATAAACCTTATGAACCAATCTCTTCTAGCGTCAAACTTTTCTTCTGCAGCTTCCTTACCTCTCTTAGTCTTCACAGAATTAAAGAGTTAAAGCCTTGCTCTGGATTAGGGTTTGGCTTAAGGAAATGTAGTGGCTGGTTTGATCTTCTGTCCAGACCACTAAAACTTTCTCCATATCAGCAATAAGACTATTTTACTTTCTAATTATTTGTGTGTACACAAGAGTACCACTTTTAATTTCCTTCAGCAACTTTTCGTTTGCATTCACAACTTGGCTAACTGGAGCAAGAAGTCTAGTTCTTGGCCTGTCTTGGCTTTTGACATGCCTTTCTCACTAAGTTCAATCATTTCCAGCTTTTGAGTTAAAGTGAGAGATGTGTGACTCTTCCTTTCACTTGAGCACTTAAGTTATTAAGCTATTGTAAGGTTATTAATTGGCCTAATTTCAATATTGTTTTGTCTCAGTTGCTGGAGGACCCAAGGAGAGGGAGAAAAATGGAGAAATGACTGGTCATTGGAGTAGTCTGAGCACAAACATTCATTGATTAAGTTTGTCATCTTACATGGCCGTGGTTTGTGTCATCTCAAAGCAATTACAATAGTGACATCAAAGATCACTTGTCATAGATCAACATAACAGATATTAATAATAATTAAAAAGTTTGGAATATTATGAGAAGTACTAAAATGTGACACAGAAACACAATGTGGGCACAAGCTATTGGAAAAACGGCACCCACAGATTTGCTCGATGCAAAGTTCCCACAAACCTTCAGTTTGTAAAGAATGCAGTATCTGTGAATTGCAATAAAGTGAAATGCAATAAAATGAAGGATGCCTGTGCACACATTGTACCAATGCCATTTCCTGCTTTGATATTGTCCTATAGGTATGTAGGATTTAACTAAGGAGGAAACTGGGTGAGGAGGCATGGGACTTCCTTGTACTTTTTTTTTTCAATTTCCTGTGAATCTGTAATTATTTCAAAAGCAAAAGTTAAAATGTTGATGGAATTAAATTTGTCAGCCTTATTTTCTTTTGTGACTTGTGAATTTTGTGTCATACCTAGAAAGGTCTTTCATGAACCAACATTATAAATCTATCTCAAGCAACACTCATTTAGAAAATGATGATGATGATGATGATGATGATGATGATGATGGTAAACGTATCCAATGCATGGTGAAAAACATTTTAAAGACTTTTTTGTTTGTTTTCTAAACTTACTTTCTTTCCTTATAGATCACTTTGTTCATTTTGGTGTTTCTCTTTAAGGTTGTTTGTTTTCTTCAAATGTCTGGTTTCTCCAGACTATGTTTATTCTTTTCATGTTTTTTAAAGAAAAGATCTGCTGCTAGTGGTTGTATAGTTTCATTCTTTGACATCCTTTGCAAGACTTTCCCATATGAGTTAGCTGATTGCACATGAGGACAGGTGGGATTTTTTTCAGACCTTTTGGTTTTCTATCGCTGTGTAACAACCCACCTTAAAACTTAGTGGTTTGAATCACTGTTATCTCATGGTTCTGTGGATTGATTGGGCTCAACTTAGGTGGTGCCTGCTTGGGGTCTTAAATGGTTGCAGTCAGATAATGGATGTGCTAAACTTTAGATTCTAAAGATTTGGCTGTACTGAACACTGTTTTCTTTATTCACATGCCTGTTGTCTAGGCTGGGAATCACTGGAACAGCTGGATGCTACCCAGACAGCTCTGTCTTTTTCTTCATGTGGCTAGCTTAGAATTCCTCACAACTTGACATCCTCAGGGTTGTCAGATTTCTTATATGATGGTTAGCTTCATGCAGAGTTCCAAGAGATCAGTCAGAAGGCTTCTTATGTCTTAGCATCAGAAATCATGCACTGTTAAAAGCAAGTCACAGAGCCAGTCCAGATATAAGGGGACAGGACTACACAAGGGCATGAATACACTACACAAAGAAGCATAATTTGTTGGTAGTACATCTTTAGAAATTACCTGTCATCATGAGCTAGGGACACTAACCCCCACTCCCACTTTGATATGGGAAGTAGGAAATTCATTCTCTTGCCAGATAAGAATTTTCACTGCTGTGCTGATTGATTTTCCTCTTTTCTACCACTTTTCTCATGTCTGCAATCTCCCTGTCCCTTATGCTCAAGCTAGGAGGTCCCCATAACTTATCCTTTACATCAGCAATTCCCAACCTTTTTGGCATCAGGGACCAGTTTTGTGGAAGACAGTTTTTTAATGGACTGGGAGGAGGATGGGTTTGGGATGCTTCAAGTGCTTAGCATTTATTGTGCACCTTATTTCTATTATTATTACACTGCAACATATAATGAAATAATTATATTACCCACCCACCCCCCAAAAAAGAGGCATGGACAGAAGCAGTAAATAAAATAATGGGTGAGACACGTGTGGACTAAAATAAGTGTTGGATTTTGACTTAAAGCCTGCCACCAGATGCAGCTGTACAATTGAAATACATCAACTTACTTGCCACTCACTAATAGGGTTTTGATAGAAGTCTGCCAGCAATTGATTTATTATGGTCTCTGTGCAGTCAAACTTCACTGCTGATGTTAACCTGTATTTGCAACTGCTCCCCAGTGCTAACATCACCACCTCAGCTCCACCTCAGATTATCAGTCATTAGTTTCTCATAAGGAGCACACAACCTAGATCCCTTGTATGCTCAGTTCACAATAGGGTTCGTGCTCCTATGAAAATCTAAGGCTGCCGCTGATCTGACAGGAGACAGAGCTCAGATTGCAATGTGAGCAATGTGGCGTGGCTGTAAATACAGCTGAAGCTTCTCTCACTTGCCCACCGCTCATCTCCTGCTGTGCATCCCAGTTCCTAACAGGCCATGGACCAGTATCGGGTCTGATGTCCGGAGGTTGGGGACCCCTGCTTTACATCCTTTAGAGAGTTGTTTGACAGCAGAGCCTGGGATCAAACACCAATGACCTCTACTCCTTGTGTGCGCAACAGGGAATTGGATTAGTTTCTGCTGTTCTTCTATGACCATCATCAATTGTTCCTGTTCCCTAATGATTAATTTCTGATTTTGTAGATTTTTCTAAGCTGTTTTTTGCAGGGGACCTATCTATTTATTTTTTCAACAGCCCCCTCTTTTATTTTTGTTGGGTTTCAGAATACTCACCTCTTGATTTTCCATTAGTCTGATTGTTTTCATTCATAGACAGTCTCCAAAGTTTCTGACCACTGGCGATGTATGTTCCTGTTCTCTAGCTCTACTATGGATTTATACTTACATTTATTCTACTTTGTGGGGGTACATAGGGGCTTAATCTGCTATTTATAACACATTGTTACTGCTGGTGGAAATGCAAACTGGTGCAGCCTCTTTGGAAGACAGTGTGGCGATTCCTGAGAGAACTAGAAATTGACCTTCCATATGACCCAGCAATTCCCCTATTAGAAATATACCCAAAGGAACTCAAATCATTCTACAAAAAAGATACCTGCACAAGTACGTTTGTTGCAGCTCTATTCACAATAGCAAAAACATGGAACCAGCCGTGTTGCCCATCAAAGCTAGACTGGATAAAAAAATGTGGTACATATACACAATGGAATATTATGCAGCCATATAGAAAGACAAACATATGGCCTTGGCAGCAACTTGGATGAATTTGGAGTCAGTGATCTGTCACAGAAACAAAGAACAGAGTACCATATGTTCTCACTCATAAGCGGATCTTGACCAATGATCATAATACTATAAGAAAGGGATTGGCAGTAGTGGGAAACTGCCAGGGGGGTGGGGTGGGATTGGCAGT